>LAPY01003004.1:49690-69185 GCA_000970635.1 Eragrostis tef
GGGGTCTGTCCATGGCATGCGCGTCGTGTGCGTAGCGTGCGCCGGCCGGCGTTCGTCGAGGCTTGCGTGTGCCTGCAGGCTAGCTGCAGTGCCATGTTGGAGCGCGGAACGCGTCTGTCGGGTTCTAGCGTATCAGGTCGCGAGTCCGTGTACGCAGAGATGCTGCAAGAGTTCGTCGGAGTTAGTTGCAGGTCGTTGCATGAGCCGTACATTGAAAGGACACCTCGTGCGTGTATTGCGGGGCGTTTCCAAAAGTTCAGTAGCTGCGCGCTAGGCTTTCACTTCTCCCTCATTCTCCTCTCTTCTTTAGGCTTTGCCAACGGGCACTTGAAAAAATTTTCTCACCAAAGGTAGGGCCAGGGCCTTGGCTCGCCCTAAGGCAGCTCGTCGGTGGCTCCAATGGCCTGGCGAGAGGAGGAAGAAGAAGGCAAGAACAATTGTGTCTTAAAAAAGAAATATGATTATTTTAGAGTGGAGGCAATGAATTCATGATCATTTTAGCGAAGCCTACGAACTCGCGTTTATTTAAGTGAAGCCATACGAACACGTGATCAAATTAGCAAGTGGGCTTGCTGATGGGCCGGGCTAGCAAAGCACGTTTCCCTCTCTCCTAGCCCCCTTTTCCTCTCTCTTATTTCTTTCTTCTTCCCTTTTCTGGTGCTACAGTGACAAAACGTTTAATCCGTTTGAATGCGTCTAAATGCCGTGCTCCGTCCGCTCTTGAATTGATGCCACCGTTGATTTTTTTTTTGAAAACTTTGACCGCTCGTCTTATTTAAAAAAAATTTAAAAAATTATCATATATTTTGTTATGATTTGTTTTATCACTAAAGAAATTTGCAACATAACTTATAATTTTGCATATTTGAGTTAATACTTTGAATAAGACGAATGGTCACACGTAACTAAAAAAGTCAACGACGACATCGATTTAAGAACGGAGAAAGTATAAACGACTTAAACGCTAAACGTGAGGAGGTCACCGACTGCCCACCGTTTGTTGTTTACAAAAACATTGGATGTCATCTAGATCCTTGAACTCTCAAAATACATATTTGGGTCGTTAAACTTGCTAAATTATGTCATTTAATTCTAGAATACTGAAAATACCTTTATGGCTGCTGATGAGCTATTAATTCAAAATGATTTTTCATACTCTTTCTCTCTCAAATAATTATTTCCATTACAATTCATGCTAAAAGATGTAACTACCATTATTGTTGGTAATGGGCAACTATTTGAAAATGACTTTTCATATTCTCTTTTTCAAAATTATTGTTTCCATTATAATTCGTGCTAAAGGACAAAATTGGACTACTTGATATAATAATTATAGATAAACATATGACAAACTATGGTTATATGAAACCACATCAGCACAAGAGGGTAGTTAATGTACTTTGGAGAGACTTGGACCTAGCTGACACTTCATGGTAAGTTTAAGGACCGCCTTTGAAGGTAAAACATATGGTACCTTTAAAAAATTGCTAAGTGGGCTTCAATTTTGTTTGTCTTGCCATGCATAATGAGAAAACATAACAATAAACAAATTCTCCAGTCAATAGTTACGATCATTTAAAATAAAAAGAATGTTCTATTTTTCTCTCTTGATGTCATGCGATAGCGATCTCATCATTAACGTGCATACGTTTTCTCCAACTGGTAAAAATGAAGTCGGGCAACCCGGCATGGCCATGTAACGTGTGTATATATAGACCTCTTATGTTATAGCTGGCTATAGAATAACTTATTTTGTGGCGACTTTTGTATCATAACTTTCGACATTCATGTATTGTGATTTACTATAGTTTTACCATGGTTGATCTTTCATACGTATCTGAACGTTGATGCCGTAAAATTATTTAAATTTATCATAAGTTCTTGATAAAATTATTGTGAAACTATAGTATCCTAATTAATGACATTTGAATATAGTGATTTACGATAAATTTGTGATGTCTTTTACTAGAATTTTGTCGTAATGTTGCATGCGACATGGGTCCTAGAACATAATGTCATAAATTTCATTCAAATTGTTGTAAATTTCATTCAAAACAGAAGTGGCTATAGAATAAGTTATTCTATAGCCGGCTATAGAATATACTCACCCATATATATTCATTCTACTCTTGGATGTAGTTACTCTCGCTTTCAAAAACAACTATGGGTATGTGTATATATATTTTTGGTGATAATGATGTTTTTTCAATGAGATCTTGTTCTCCACATCCATAAATAGCGAATTTTTTCTTCTGACTCCTAAGAGCCGAATTTTTTTTCCCTTTCTGGAATAAACAGGACTTCAGGGCCGGTCAAGATGAGAGAGAGAAGCAGAGGGAACGCTACATCAAATACTCGGAGAAAGCTCTAGCTTTCGCCATGACATTTTTTGTGTACCTGGGTTCTGCGTCATCATCCACAGGAAGCACGGCATTTAGGGTCGTCGCTTTTGTAGCATTAATCATCGCTATCAGTACTGACCTCTTCGCATACAAGTTCAGCCTGAAGCAGGGCCACGCCTTGGTCTACCTCTCCTCATCCTGTCTGATGCTCATGACACTCTGTATATTCATTTCCTTCAAGGGGATCTACGGCTACGCTATTATGTTTCTGCCACTGATCACCGGTGCCATCCTCCTTGAACACAAGCTACGGGCACCTCGAGGGAGGCAACAAATTAGCACTGATGAAGAACTCGACACCGTCTCCAACTCGGCAACTGTTGTTCTCTGCTCGGGAAGCATCGTCACCATTATCATCACCTTCGTCAAGAGCTTCAAGCACGTAGCAGCAGGAACCTGTGTAGGGTTCTTCTTCTTATTGACCGTCCTTCTCGCCATCTATTTGGTGGTGCTTACAACGGTGAGAATTCATAAAGCGCTCCTCTTCCGTGCGAAGCAACTCGACATCTGGCTGCGGACCCTGTTCCTGGCCACGGTTCTAGTCACCTGCATCTCGTTATTCACCAGCAAGCAGTCATCGTGGCAAGTTGGCCGCGCGGTGTTAAGTAGTGTTGATGTACGTGGTTATTCTTTTTTGCGTTATTTTTCTCAATGATGAGACCATGTCAGATTTCAGCTCTCTTGAAATCATTTGTACTTGGGGGTTCATGAATGATAATTAAACATTGGAATTTTATAGACTCTATTCCTCCTGATATTTTATTTAACCCTTGAGATACCAGCTATGATGCTATCCCTGTGCGGCTGCACAGAGGCAGGAGACTTTTTCTACTTTATAAAAAAAATGAAATTTAAATTAACACTAAATCTTGTGAGAATTAGGGGGGGGGAGGTGTCAGGCCAGGTGGAGCAAACAGGGAGTGCCGGCGGTGCTGGACGCAAGCCTTTGCTCGCGCTTAGGGACGCGACGTGGAAGATGGCTGTCGCGGCTGCGGCTTGCCGGAAGATTGGAGCGGCGACGCTGTCTTCTGTAGCGATGGCTGTAGGTTCAGGCACGAGTACGTCGAGTTCTTCTCGCTCGTGACACTACCTGCCGCTGCATCTTAATGGTGACAGAGAATCGAACAACAAATGGTAGGACGCAACATTAGTCCATCAAATGGTAGGACGCAACAGTAAACGAATAATAGCCGGGTCTGATGACATTAGTCCATCAGGCACATGTTTCAAGCAAATGAAATATTGCATGTGTATGTCTCCATGATATAGCAGAGAAAAAGCAGAGCAATAGCAGTTGTTTTGGGGACACAAGAGCATCAGCAGTTCAGCATTTCGAATTAAGCCTTGCCAAAATATCGTTGGTTCAGAGTTGTAACTTCCAGATACATGTGTCGTTATCATACTACCAAAAACATACTATGATGAAAACGAACTTAAATGCTAGATTGCGCGTCATTAACACGTCTGAACAACAGCTCGTAGCTCTCAAAACAGGATTTGCAAAGAACACTGACTAATCTTATTCACTCAAGTGACTGGGCTACTCTCTACTGCTTGAAGAATTCCTTCAGCTTCATCAGCCAGAGGAGGTACTCACGGCTGTCCTTGTTGATCATGTACTCGTGCAGGAAGTTTGTGGTCATGGGCGAGATGCCACGCAGCTCCAGGTACTTGTGGAATGCCTTTTGCAGGTTCTCATCAAGGTCACTGCAGCATAAAAGGAGCATTAATTATCACATGAAGGGAATTAAAATGAACTAGCTAAAGTAATGTTTTCCTTACTTGAAGTCAGGACCCTCATATGCTATCAAGTCTTCTTCGATCTCCCCTGACCTCTGGGTCACGGACAAGGAGTCGATGATGACCTCATCAGGATAGGCAGTGCAGGTGAATTCAAGGGTAGGACCATCTCCCTTGGAGACGGTGACAGTGAGAGGAATGCTTGAATGCGGGGGCTTCTCGCCATCATCTTCCTGATTTGAGTCTCCCTCCACGTCATCATGACCATCCTCGCCATCCTTGTCATGATCAGGCTCCTCTCCACTGACTAGGCTGGGCATGTGAACCTGAACCTCGATCTGCTCATTCTGATAAGCTCTTGTAAGGGTAATGGCATTCATCCCCTTCTCATCGATGATTTTGAAAGGGAAGTTTTCTGGAATCTGCTCAACCTGTTTTAAGATGGACAAATGAGGATCCAACTTTGCAATAAAGAAAACAAAAAATGAACATGTAGATCTTCTCACAGTAGATATTGAAACTCAACAACGTGGTTAGCAAAAGATACAAGACCAAACAGCTAGATTTTTTTTTCTGAGTTGCTTAACTTTGCCATAATTCTGCCAAACATAGATTATATGCAAGGGGCAGAAAGGGCGTAATTATTCCTAAGAATAGCAGGCATCATATACCCACCACAAGTGACAAGTTACATTCAGTCTAGTTCATATGTATGACTGTGCTAACCATAGATTGACATGCCCTCTCTCCTACCTACTCACAACACAAGAATACCAAGCATGAACAAATAAAGTTTAAGAATTCAAATATGCAGATAGATTGGTGGATAACAGTGCCTAGTTCATCTGTTTTCAGTTTCTATTCCTTTCTGTGAGGTCAACACACTCAAGCACTTTAGCTTGGAAGGATACTGACATAACCAAGCAGCCACCAAATCTGAGCCCAGCTACTCCATAAATAACTAAGTCACCACAACTAGTTCAAGGCACAAGAAAAAAAAAATCTATCAGACAATACATTGCACACTCACGTTACAGAACTAGCAATTGCAACACTGAAATCTATAGTTAACATGGACATGGAGACGGATTTACCAAAGAACTCGATTTTGGTTACCAAACACACAACAGAGCAACCAAATATTGCGTAACTAGAAAAGAAAAAACAAGCAAAGGGTATCTGGTAAAGAAAATACAGGGATTACTCTGCCAATTAAGTACTTCTTACATATTGGACTAAAATAGCAAGATACCAGCTTGCAAAAATTAGAAATCCTAAGACTCAAGAGTATATCATATCCCAATCCGCAGCTCTGCAGCATGATGCACTTATGCACAACGCAAATCACTAAATAAACTACTTTAACAGGGCAAGAATCACTCGAGCGCATTCTCGTTGGCGAGACTAAAATTACATTAACAAAGGGTTATACGTTATTAATAACGAAATAGCGAGGGCAAATCCGCGCACGTACCCGGTCGTGGTCGTCGCAGTCCTTGGCGTACTTGATCTCGGAGTCGATGACGCTGAGGAGCTCGGCGTCGGAGGTGGGCTTGGTAGCCGGCACCGACGAGAACGGCATCGCGCGAGGCTGCGGCCGCGCGGCAGCAGCGGCAAGGGGCCGCAGAAGCGCGGCGCCGCGGGGAGCACCCGAAGCGGCGGCGCGGAGAAGGGGAGCGGAGGATGCCGCGGCGCGGCGGGCGGCGGCGTAGAGGGCCATGGCGAGAGAGGCGGCGGCGGCGAGTGAAGGTTCACTAGGGTTTCCGAGGTTTAGAGAGGGAAGGCCGGAGGGGTTTAGGATGCTTAAGAAGGAAGTGGGGCCTACTTTTCAGGTTGCGGCTGTGCTTCTTGCGAAAGAAGAAAGGAATTGGCCGTCTATGTTTTTCAACCCATTTTATTGTGATTCCCAGGGGAAAAAAAAGAGAAAAATAATTTCATGTTCTATATACTCCAAAAAAATTTTGCGAACCATATATGCTCCATTGATGCGCTCTCGTTTCTTGCGAATTCATCATTGATACAAAAAGTCTTGCTACCAAACTAACGGCAGTCAATGCTGAACTTTCCATGGGATGGATAGTGTTTTTCTTTTTCTTTTCTTTTTTTTTTGGAGAAAGAAGTGCCTTATCGAAAATCAATGTCGGCAAAAAAAAATGACGAGTGAAACTCAATTTTCATTCACCTAAATATTACAACGACTCAGAAACTATCTCCGGTTTCTGCAAGACTAATAACGGATCATTTCTTCAGAAACAATATTATTTGTATCTCAGGTACCAAGAAGCTAGGCAAGCCACATAGTATTACAGAACGCAATAAGAAGTTTCCAGCCTAATTCTAGTAAACAAATACATAGTGCCTTTGGCAAGATTCATAATATGCTCCTTTCTGCACATGATCGACCCAACCATCAGAATTCCACATATATATCCAGATAAGCATAAACCAAATGGTAACAACTGGCGGCAACAGCTAATTCTTAGTTTTCATGAAACATCCCTGGTAGTATCTAACTGCTCCTGTTTTGCCAGCAGATACGGATGCATTTATCTCTATTTTTTAGCGACAAGAAGCTTTGCGCGCAGTCATAGTGTTCCTGTAACTCATACTAAGGCTATGCTACCAAAAAATGTTGCCAAATCACTTTGCTGTTGCTCATTGCTTGACAAAATCCTTCAGCTTATTCATCCACCGGATGTACTCCTGGGTCTGCTTGGTCACCATGTAATCGTGCATGTAGTTGGTAGCTGATAGTGTGATACCCCTTTGCTCCAAGAACTTGAACAGGCCTTTCTGCACATTCACAGGGAGCTCGCTGCAATATAATGAGACAATAAAAGAGCAGATTAGTAGCTGCCATCGTATTGTAGGACCCAAAACTGAATATACAAAAGCAGTTATTTCTTACGTGAATTCAGGGCCCTCAAAGGGGAACTTCTCTTCTCCCTCAACCTCTGTTTTCTCCACTATTAACATATCATCAATGGTGATCTCCTCGCGAAAGGCTGTGCAGGTGAACTCGAGCTTCGGGCCAGAGCCTTTGGAGACTACCACCTTTAGAGAAACACTGCTATCTCCAGCACTCTCATCATCCTCTTCTCCTTCTTCCTCATCCTTTCCAGCAATCTCACCATCACCCCCGCCGTCTTCGTCATCAAACTCAGGCCCACCTTCTAGATTAGGCATGCTGACAATGACCTCAATCTTCTCATCCTTGTAGTCCCTTTTCAAGATAACGACACTCATGCCCTCTTCATCAATGATTTCAAAAGGGAAATTATCTGGAGCAGGTTCCTGTGAAAAGAAGAATATATGAATACATTCAGTGCTTAAATATTAGCATGACCTCAGACTGACGTGAAGTGCCTAAAATTGATTGGTTTCAACCAAGCATGTAAATTTTACAGGTGAATGTTATATCTTGCAGAAAGTTCATTTTTTATCATAGATTTTCACGATTGTGCAACATTGGATAATCAGTCAACCTCAATTTAAGTTCGAACATTGCTCTCTCGGGGGCCTTAAGTAGCTACAACTTGAAACCAAACCCTCAACAAACTCAATCATTGGCCCCACGCATTTCTATTCATACTACCCAAAAATCATTAGAATGATTGGGTGATTTGACATCAACTGAATCTCAGAGGAAACATAGACCAAGCTTATCCTTCGCTTCTCTGGGGAAACACTAATATAAGTAGGCAGCATGGAACTAAACTAAATAGTAATACATATGAAAGATGATTGCACAGTTTACACGCAAAGAATAACCTTCTTGCTTAACTGGTTACACAAGTATATACTATATATGCATGATGCGGAAGACACACAAGAAAATATATGTAATGTACCTAAGAAATTAGACTCTTGAACATCCGAGAAGCAAAAATGCAAGAATATCATATCCATTAATCTGACTCGTCCAAAGGGTAAATGAGCAATAGATGTAATGCACCTTCTCTTTACTGCAACCAGTTCATATGAAGTCACCGAGAAGGATTGACATCCGTGTGAAACCATCAACTGGTCGACCCACTACCAACAATTGTTACTCAAATGTCCATTTGGAAGATAAACTGTCTCAAATTCTTCCAAATGCAGGCATGAGAAAGCTCTATGCGAACTATCACTAAGCAGTTGATCAGATTACCGAAGGAACAATTATTCTACACTGCAATACCATATATCTATCTCCTGAACCGTAGAACTAAAGATGCATTGCCAATTTAGACGGTAAATTATTCAAAGATGGACCATTTGCACTCGAGAGTGACAAGTAAACACCTTTGTATCATTCACAAGTCATCACCAGAAAATTCGACAGAATTTAAGTAGAACTTCCTTCCTCGTGAAAAATTACTCTCTAACAAAGCCCATGACGCTCCTTACACTCTCCTAATCCCTCAATTTTACGAGGGGGTTAGAAAAATTGAACCCGACCGGATAAGATAACTGCAACCGGGAACCCAGGATACCTGCTCGTCACTGTCGAGGTACTCCTGTGCCTCCCTGATCTCTGCGTCGAGTGCTCCGGGGAGGTTCCCGGCGCCGGACCCCTTCTTCTTCTTGCCCTTGACCTTGCTCTCCAACACCACGGGCGCCGAGTTCGCGCCCTTCCCCGCGCGGAGAGGAGCCAAGAGCGGCCTCCGTGGCTGCGGGACGGCGCCCGCGCCGGCAGAAAATCCATTTTACGAGGGGATTAAAAAAAATGAACCGGAACGGATACGGTAACAGAAGGGCATGAACCCAGGATACCTGCTCGTCACTGTCGAGGTACTCCTGTGCCTCCCTGATCTCTGCGTCGAGTGCTCCGGGGAGGTTCCCGGCGCCGGACCCCTTCTTCTTCTTGCCCTTGACCTTGCTCTCCAACACCACGGGCGCCGAATTCGCGCCCTTCGCCGCGCGCAGAGAAGCTGCGAGCGGCCGCCGGGGCTGCGGGATGGCGCACGCGCCAGCAGCACCTCCGCGAGCTGCGGACGGGACGGAGAGGAGAAGGGAGGTGGAGGAGGCGGTCGCGGAGACGAGTGCCATGGCGGTGTGAGGCGCAAGGGAGGAAGGGGATAAGGCGAGAAGAGGAGGATGAAGGAAGGGGGTTTACGTGGGTTTTGGATGGGGCGGATTATATTACTTGCGCGTAAGTGTGGGCGTTCGGTTATAGTTTCGGTCCGGTTTGTCTTTTTAAATTTCGGTTATCTAAAATTGTTACCTGAAATGACAATAAAATTTTAGATATCCGACAACTTTAGGTACCTAAAGTTCGGTTCGGTCTTTGATTATACCTAAATTACCTAAATTTGACACTAATTTTCAGAAAAAATAAAATTAAATTGATTATACTCAAAATATACGATGCAATCAACTTAATAATGAGGTATCCTTATACAATAGAGGAACCATAAATATGGTGAACGAGTAACAGAGGATCCTTTATGACCACGACATGAATTTATGTGCTAAATCCTACACTTATCATACTTTTTTTGACGAAAACTACACCTATCATACTAATTCGGTTATTTTGGGTAAATCGGGTACCCAAAGGTTCTACCCAAATTTGAAACATAAAATCCGGTTATCTAAGTCTAGTACCCAAACAAGTATCCGACGAGCGGAATTTTGGTTTTTTTGGTCTCGATTTTTTCGGTTTCGGTGTTTGGGTATCGGTTTTTTTGCCCACCCCTACTTGCGCGATCACTGGATTGTCCAGCATTTAGGTGTGGCCCACACGTCGGTGATGCTAAGAGCTTTGCTGACCAGTGTTTCTTCCTCGGTTATTCTACCTCTAACTCACTTTAGGCCAAGGCAACCTCTTTACTATCCTTCAAAAAAAAAAAGGCAACCTCCTTACTAACGATCGAAATCCTTACTTTCAAGCTTTGTGCGGGAGCACTCTCAAGTGCGCCCCTAAAGGCTACCCGTCGAATACCTCTGGCGATGGCGAAGAGCTTAGAGAGCTTGCGGAGTTGGAAAAGCAGGTCTAGAGAACGAATCGTGACATAATGCCTATCAAAAAATAATTACAATCTAAGACATCGTTCAGTATTTCATCAGGCAATAGTTAATTTTCCCTTTAAATAAAGAAAAGGGTAAAAAAAATGTTGGAACAACATAGTTATCTTCGGTGAGGTCTGATAAAAAAATTGAGCGATACAAATAAGAAAACATAATTTCAGCACAATCATTATTATAGATACTCGTTGTTGTGAAGCTGAGTTTTAGGTGACCCGGTGTGTCGGGAAAATATTTGAGTCCTACAAAACTTTTAGGTGACATAAAAAACAAAAAAAACAAACTTTTAGGTGAGCACGCCTCTGTAGGTGCGCTTTTCTATTCTTCTTTTCGTATATCTACATGCTACAGCTTCCATCAAGCACGATCCGGAGAAAATGGTGCTGCTTTCGTGCTCTCGAAACTTTTGGGTTAAAAAAAGTGCTCGAAAGGGAGGGAGGGGGGGACGTACAGCCATGTCGTCCATGTTTCATATATTTGGTCAAGATACGCATACATAAGATGAATACAGGTTCAAATATCCCTGGTTGATTTTCATAAGAAGAGGGAAAAACTAAACAAAAACATGCCTCAAACCGAAGGATAAGTAAACACGAACCAATTTAGCAAAGAGTAAGTCTCAAATTGAAGCATCAAGCAGGGAGAGGAGACGTCACAAAAGCCCTCAATTTACATCAAGTCACAATCACACAGAGATGTACAGTTTCGTATCAGCCTGCAATTTGGCAGGCACCATAATGAACCTGTATGTATATACAACGGCAGAACCGGAGCCTCCTTCTCTTGACAAGGCTCGCCGATTCGTTGCTGCCTTTATTCCAAAGGAGAAGAAGAAGCAAAGGGAAGGGAAGAACAACGAAAAGAAACAACAAACATTCTCTAAAAAGGAGCATCGGTCAAACGGTCACCGGCTCACAAGAACTCTTCTCTGCACGCCTGGTGTCTCGTGGCCGTTGTAGAACGTTGCATCGACTAGCCGCCGGAGATGATTCAACCGCGATCGTAGTAGCCGCGCGCCGCCGACGAGAGGAAGGCCGGCATGTCGTTGCCGCCGGCGAGGCGGACGTAGTAAGACGGGCGCGGGGACGCCTCCGGCGACTCGTCGCGGAAGAGGGGCGTCTCCCCGCCGCTGACGAGGTGGAGGATGGCCCGGTACAGGAACGGCAGCAGGCCCTCCATGGACGACGATGACGACCTCACCAAACTGCCAAAAGCAACGCAGCAAGCCAACAACTCGAGCTGTTCTCTCTTCGTTTGGTCTGGTGCTACAGCAGGGGAGGATAAAGAGGAGAGGGACTTATAAAGGCTCTCAAGCTAGACAAATATGTACGACGAAGCTTGACTAATCAAATCAATCAGCGTTAGTGGAGAACAACTGGATTATTAGAATAAAAAACAGGGCTGCAAGCTAGGGGAAATGGTCAATGAGAGGACTATCAAAAAATAATTACAATCTAAGACATCGTTCAGTATTTCATCAGGCAATAGTTAATTTTCCCTTTAAATAAAGAAAAGGGTAAAAAAAATGTTGGAACAACATAGTTATCTTCGGTGAGGTCTGATAAAAAAATTGAGCGATACAAATAAGAAAACATAATTTCAGCACAATCATTATTATAGATACTCGTTGTTGTGAAGCTGAGTTTTAGGTGACCCGGTGTGTCGGGAAAATATTTGAGTCCTACAAAACTTTTAGGTGACATAAAAAACAAAAAAAACAAACTTTTAGGTGAGCACGCCTCTGTAGGTGCGCTTTTCTATTCTTCTTTTCGTATATCTACATGCTACAGCTTCCATCAAGCACGATCCGGAGAAAATGGTGCTGCTTTCGTGCTCTCGAAACTTTTGGGTTAAAAAAAGTGCTCGAAAGGGAGGGAGGGGGGGACGTACAGCCATGTCGTCCATGTTTCATATATTTGGTCAAGATACGCATACATAAGATGAATACAGGTTCAAATATCCCTGGTTGATTTTCATAAGAAGAGGGAAAAACTAAACAAAAACATGCCTCAAACCGAAGGATAAGTAAACACGAACCAATTTAGCAAAGAGTAAGTCTCAAATTGAAGCATCAAGCAGGGAGAGGAGACGTCACAAAAGCCCTCAATTTACATCAAGTCACAATCACACAGAGATGTACAGTTTCGTATCAGCCTGCAATTTGGCAGGCACCATAATGAACCTGTATGTATATACAACGGCAGAACCGGAGCCTCCTTCTCTTGACAAGGCTCGCCGATTCGTTGCTGCCTTTATTCCAAAGGAGAAGAAGAAGCAAAGGGAAGGGAAGAACAACGAAAAGAAACAACAAACATTCTCTAAAAAGGAGCATCGGTCAAACGGTCACCGGCTCACAAGAACTCTTCTCTGCACGCCTGGTGTCTCGTGGCCGTTGTAGAACGTTGCATCGACTAGCCGCCGGAGATGATTCAACCGCGATCGTAGTAGCCGCGCGCCGCCGACGAGAGGAAGGCCGGCATGTCGTTGCCGCCGGCGAGGCGGACGTAGTAAGACGGGCGCGGGGACGCCTCCGGCGACTCGTCGCGGAAGAGGGGCGTCTCCCCGCCGCTGACGAGGTGGAGGATGGCCCGGTACAGGAACGGCAGCAGGCCCTCCATGGACGACGATGACGACCTCACCAAACTGCCAAAAGCAACGCAGCAAGCCAACAACTCGAGCTGTTCTCTCTTCGTTTGGTCTGGTGCTACAGCAGGGGAGGATAAAGAGGAGAGGGACTTATAAAGGCTCTCAAGCTAGACAAATATGTACGACGAAGCTTGACTAATCAAATCAATCAGCGTTAGTGGAGAACAACTGGATTATTAGAATAAAAAACAGGGCTGCAAGCTAGGGGAAATGGTCAATGAGAGGAAAACCACATCGACCGGGAGTCTTTGGACTCTGGAGGAGAGGATAATGTTTCTGGA
Organism: Eragrostis tef; assembly: GCA_000970635.1. Classification (NCBI taxonomy): domain Eukaryota; kingdom Viridiplantae; phylum Streptophyta; class Magnoliopsida; order Poales; family Poaceae; genus Eragrostis; species Eragrostis tef. The sequence goes on from LAPY01003004.1 coordinate 62,769, forward strand.
AGGAGGTGATGGATGGCATACTTGGCTGTGGAGGAAACTGATATTTAGCAGGATGAAAGATGCTGTTTACACTTCAATGTGGAGGTACTGGATGCAATAATTTATCAAACAAGATGGAATATTGGTGGTAGGAACAAGTATAGGAAGTATAGGTGGGGCTATGATTTTGTGATGCCTGCCGGTAGAAATCTGGAACTGGTTCCGGATTTCTGGTTGTGGTCTTGGGGAGAGGAGGAAGAACAATCCTCCGTATTAAAAAGAAGAATGGACTTCTACTAGAAGAAAAGGACCATACAAGAGAATATATATAGTATATATGCATCACACAGATGCAGGTTGAAGAAGACGAGACAACTTACCTGACCTCAGGACATATTTTAGTGATGTTTGTTATGCCTTCCTGGCCGCCATGCGTGTTAGGAGAAGCTTTAGACTGAAACTTCAACTAAACCAATCATTGGGCCAATAAATAATACGTTCGATCCGAAGTCAGGTACACCATCTTCCTCAGGTATCCAAACAGAAAAGTTTGGGTCGGCTTTAAGCATCATCCATCTTCCGAAAATGACATACTACTATGTCTAAGAAGCAGACAAAGGGCTAGGGAAAAGAATTGCTTCCCCTGGATGAGTTTATATTCGAAGCTACTCACTGAATTGACACACCAAGAATAACAGAGTACAACAGTGTAAAGTTCTTACATATATATCTTCGGGCTTCGGTTTGTAGTCCTTTAAATATATAATTTGACTCACAGAATTAATTTCTAGCAACAAGTGGCAAAGCCTCTCTACATAAGCTACCTATTGCTGAAAGCTGGCTCTTTTTGTTTGTGTGACAATTCCTCCGCGTGGTGAGCAAGTCAAGGGGGATAAGCAAAGATATTGCTTACAAACCTGGTGCGGCAATGACCGTCTTGTGGATAGGCATCACCCTGACTTGTACAGGCCTACGAACTAAGATGGAAGATCTGACAGTCTGGTTTATAATTGTCCTTGGATGCAGCCTCTTCAAACTTCTTCAGCGGCCCTTCATTCTCTGTCAGGCCAGTCTGGACAAAGTATCGTGTCCACCATGAAGAACTCCGCAACTTCGCCTGGGAATATACATGACAGATTATGTAAGCGAGAGATCTACTTTGCTAGCAACTGCCCCACCTAAAAGTCTACATCTTTCAGAAGTTCAGTATATGATAGTAGACTTCCATGACACAACAAAACGGCGAAACTAGCAGTGTTTCTAAAGGTAAGAACATACTAAGCCCTCTGAAAAAGTAAGACCATCAATAGTGCCAATGTACCAAAAGACTTCAGCAATAAGCAACAACAATGTCTCAACTTCATAACAGAACATCAGAGAACATATAAGATGCAGTCAAATTCTGGGATGTGAAACATCCACATGGAAATATACCATAGAAGCAACATAACTAGATGAGCAAATAAGGAAAAGCACAAATTTCTGAACGATCAATGTATAGTGTAAAATATTAACCTTATTAAGTTGATTCAATGCAATCTGGATCATGAACATGAAAGGGGCAATTGCAAATCAACCACACTTTTGAAGTTCAATTGTGAAACAACCATCGATTTTCAGATTTTGCGATTTTACCACATATTTTCAAAAAAATAGTGGTGATCTTGCAAAATCTGAAAATCAATGGCTGCTTCACAATTGCAGTTCAAAATATGGTCAAAATGCTATTGTCCCAACATGAAATGTGTCAATCAACTGGTCTCGCTCAGTAAAGTGGATATATTATAGTTAACCCATAAGCAGAACAAATTTGCATGCTACCAGGTGTCAGCACATACCGGTCTTCCAAACTTCGGTAGTTCAGAAACCTTAGCTTTCTGCTGACCAGGATTTCCTGAAACGTCGACAGAACAAACATTACTCAGATGATCTATCCCATGTGCAATAGCGAGTTATGCACATTTCCGACAAAAGTAATGTTTCTTAAACATAATACAAGGAGTCCTGGAGTAGAATATATTCAGGGCCTAGGTGAAATTACTAACGAGTAACCCTGAACAACTTAATACATACCAAAGGAATAGACTAGAGCCACCACAATTCCAGTTCTTTGTACCCCACGAGTTCAATCATGCACCCATCACAAAGACAACATCACCCAAAAGAAAAATGATACTACCTCAACCTCAGAGATCTTACTATCATCTTATGCTGCACTAGACCATATATAAATCGGATAGCTTACATTATATAACACTTTCTCTTCAAGGTTCATCATTTGAATTCCTTTTTGGTGTGCTCATCTCGTAAAGATAATGCAATGACTAGTCCACAAATGTACAGTTAAGACACATGCAGTTCTTTATATTATTAAAAAAAATGAAAGATACTAAAACCAATGGCAGGATCAAAAGATTATCATGCAAGCAAACATCAAGACATTCCTCTATAAAGAAAGATAACAATCTTGTTGTATACATAAACCAAAAAGGGAATGTCATACCTAAAGAAGAAAAGATTATGTTACCGTGAACAAATTCTACTATATCAGATGTCATATAAAGGTCCTTCCTATAAAAGGATAGTAAATGTTTCAAGTAAAAGATGCATACCAGCGAAGATAACAATGCCATCAGCTGAAACCCTTGCTAGATCAGGAAGTGTTTTGTTCAGATACTTTGGGGTCAGATAATCTAAAGCATCTGACACAACAACAAGGTTAAAAGAATCTGGCCGGTATGGAAGAGGGAACTTAATATCAGACATACGGACAAAGCCCTTGCGCACGAGGCTTTTGCAGCTACCATCAGCATCCTCCATATCATAAGGCTCCACTCCCCAAGCTTCCACTTTCCCTTCTTTCAACATGTTAGAAACTACTGTACAACTATCAGGGCCAACATGGAGGACCTTGAAGAACTCCGCAACTTCGCCTGGGAATATACATGACAGATTATGTAAGCGAGAGATCTACTTTGCTAGCAACTGCCCCACCTAAAAGTCTACATCTTTCAGAAGTTCAGTATATGATAGTAGACTTCCATGACACAACAAAACGGCGAAACTAGCAGTGTTTCTAAAGGTAAGAACATACTAAGCCCTCTGAAAAAGTAAGACCATCAATAGTGCCAATGTACCAAAAGACTTCAGCAATAAGCAACAACAATGTCTCAACTTCATAACAGAACATCAGAGAACATATAAGATGCAGTCAAATTCTGGGATGTGAAACATCCACATGGAAATATACCATAGAAGCAACATAACTAGATGAGCAAATAAGGAAAAGCACAAATTTCTGAACGATCAATGTATAGTGTAAAATATTAACCTTATTAAGTTGATTCAATGCAATCTGGATCATGAACATGAAAGGGGCAATTGCAAATCAACCACACTTTTGAAGTTCAATTGTGAAACAACCATCGATTTTCAGATTTTGCGATTTTACCACATATTTTCAAAAAAATAGTGGTGATCTTGCAAAATCTGAAAATCAATGGCTGCTTCACAATTGCAGTTCAAAATATGGTCAAAATGCTATTGTCCCAACATGAAATGTGTCAATCAACTGGTCTCGCTCAGTAAAGTGGATATATTATAGTTAACCCATAAGCAGAACAAATTTGCATGCTACCAGGTGTCAGCACATACCGGTCTTCCAAACTTCGGTAGTTCAGAAACCTTAGCTTTCTGCTGACCAGGATTTCCTGAAACGTCGACAGAACAAACATTACTCAGATGATCTATCCCATGTGCAATAGCGAGTTATGCACATTTCCGACAAAAGTAATGTTTCTTAAACATAATACAAGGAGTCCTGGAGTAGAATATATTCAGGGCCTAGGTGAAATTACTAACGAGTAACCCTGAACAACTTAATACATACCAAAGGAATAGACTAGAGCCACCACAATTCCAGTTCTTTGTACCCCACGAGTTCAATCATGCACCCATCACAAAGACAACATCACCCAAAAGAAAAATGATACTACCTCAACCTCAGAGATCTTACTATCATCTTATGCTGCACTAGACCATATATAAATCGGATAGCTTACATTATATAACACTTTCTCTTCAAGGTTCATCATTTGAATTCCTTTTTGGTGTGCTCATCTCGTAAAGATAATGCAATGACTAGTCCACAAATGTACAGTTAAGACACATGCAGTTCTTTATATTATTAAAAAAAATGAAAGATACTAAAACCAATGGCAGGATCAAAAGATTATCATGCAAGCAAACATCAAGACATTCCTCTATAAAGAAAGATAACAATCTTGTTGTATACATAAACCAAAAAGGGAATGTCATACCTAAAGAAGAAAAGATTATGTTACCGTGAACAAATTCTACTATATCAGATGTCATATAAAGGTCCTTCCTATAAAAGGATAGTAAATGTTTCAAGTAAAAGATGCATACCAGCGAAGATAACAATGCCATCAGCTGAAACCCTTGCTAGATCAGGAAGTGTTTTGTTCAGATACTTTGGGGTCAGATAATCTAAAGCATCTGACACAACAACAAGGTTAAAAGAATCTGGCCGGTATGGAAGAGGGAACTTAATATCAGACATACGGACAAAGCCCTTGCGCACGAGGCTTTTGCAGCTACCATCAGCATCCTCCATATCATAAGGCTCCACTCCCCAAGCTTCCACTTTCCCTTCTTTCAACATGTTAGAAACTACTGTACAACTATCAGGGCCAACATGGAGGACCTTTTGCATCGCATGGCCATATGCCCTTTTAAGATAAGGAAGAGCCTGCATAACTTCAGAGGTGCAAGAACCTGGATGCAGATACAAAAGAGAAGTCTTGAGGTAAATAGTAAAAACTTCCCTCACTATTACTTTGAGAAAGAAAAATATAAAAGTATGATTAAGGCAACCAACCAAGTGACCAACTAAAACCATATTGTTTACTTTCAATGGAGTTTTTAAATTTACGCACTTTTGCTTGTATTATAATTTAAGCAATTGGCTACCTACTAGTGGTCTATGCTGACCTTACAGTAGTAAACAAACGTAGAATACTATTTTGCTGCCTTAAAACATATCTAGATACTAAGTTACGGTGGCATGAGGGTTTCAGCATTTGGTGGGGAAACCATCCTATTTATCATGGCGTCCACAATTGGTGCACAGCATTTGAATACCCAAACCTACTCTTCTTGCTTGACTGATCCAAAAGTTCAACACCCAGGGTCAATTGACAAATAATATGCAAGCATTTACAACAAAAATAGGACGCAGCTTGGAAAAAACATATGAGGAGCTGCAAAATGCAGGTTGTGCTAAAAAGACGCTAGATAGAATCAAAGGTGTATATATGTGAGCTTTTGGGGTCACATCACCACTAACCAATTCTAAAGACAAAAACAACATAGTATGATAAGTGTCCTAAGACATATGATGAGATTACTGAAAAACTGGTTAAACAAAACTGCACATTACAATAGCAGGTGCCAACTTGTACAAAAACAAGTTCAAGGTGCGACTTTGCTGACATATCACGAAACAAGTGTGATTGAGACATGAGAGTTTTTGCGTGTGTAGCCTGTAAATATGCACAGCAAGCGATTCCATAGCCAAACAACAGAGATAAAAGAAGAATATACCTTCGGACCTGCTCACAGCCTCTCTGCTTGTAACAGTTACACCTGGCCATTTGGAGAAAAAGAGTCAAAACAAGAGGGGGGAAAGGTTCGGTTTTTTCCTTTTGGAACATGCCACAGTTCAAGCAGAATGATTGTAGGTAATATTTAATAAACTAGATAGAGTCAGTTTTCAACAAGGTAGTTATCCATTATTACTTCTCACAAGACAATCAGTAACGGTGCAAATTTCCGTAAGCCCAACTTCTAACTAAATTGTTGTGAACAATTAACATTTATATATAATATAATGCACGTTTCGTTCTCAAGTTTCTGTGCTTTTCAGAATAAACAAATAAGTCGGTGGAACCAACCTGAGCCGCTGTTGAAGTAAGCGATAAGAATGATGAGTCCCTGCAAACATGAGCACAAGATGCACCATCAGTACCACCAACGCACATGCAAACTCCAAGTAAAAGCACTTGCACTAAGGGGGAAACAAGGAAAATACCAGGACGACAAGGGCAATGGTGAGCACTGGCGGCGAGCGCGACTTTGTGTGGAGCAGGCCGCCTACGGACGGCAGGCCCCCGTCCGCCAGCCGCCGGCTGGTATTCACCGACCTCCTCGACATCCTCCTCCCTAATTCAGCAATTGGCGCGCTGTCCCCTCCGTCGATCACCTGCACGCACGAATAACACGCCTCATCAGATAAACCAAAAAAAAAATCAAGGAAAAACGCAGACGAAATTCCCGCAATGCCAGCCGCAACAGATCGACGCGCGCCGCCGCCCGTGAGCCCGGCAGATCGGGAATCCCGGCGAGCGCGAGGAGGCG
>LAPY01003005.1:30192-42824 GCA_000970635.1 Eragrostis tef
GACGGCGCGCGCGGCGGAAGTAGGGGGCCTGTCGGAGTGGGAGCGCGTGCCCCTCCCCATCGACCCCGGCGTCGTGCTCCTCGACATCGCCTTCGTCCCCGACGACCCCTCCCACGGTACTCCTTTTAGCGGCACAATGCAATGCCGCCCTGCTCTTCTTTTCCTTCCTTGTGTGACTGACACGATCCAATCCTCCAGGCTTCCTCCTTGGCACCCGACAGACCATCTTGGAGACCAAAGATGGCGGCAACACCTGGTTCCCTCGCTCCATCCCTTCCGCCGAGGACGAGGACTTCAACTACCGATTCAATTCCGTAAGCTTCCAGGGCAAAGAAGGATGGATCATCGGCAAGCCTGCAATTCTCCTGCACACGTCCGATGCCGGAGACAGCTGGGAAAGAATACCACTCAGCGCCCAGCTGCCGGGGAACATGGTCACTATCTCTTTCCTTCTTTCTTTCTTGTCAGCTTTGTCATAATATATATTCATTCATTTCGCTCCCACTCCGATGGCAGGTTTACATCAAAGCTACCGGAGAGCAGAGCGCAGAGATGGTCACCGACGAGGGAGCCATCTATGTCACTTCCAACCGTGGCTACAACTGGAAGGCTGCCGTGCAAGAGACTGTTTCCGCCACTCTCAACAGGTACTACAACACGGTCCCTCAAGTCAAGTGAAGAGAGATCAACTAACTGTTGTACTATACTGCATCTTCTCATTATTCCCCTCTCTTGTTCCTGATGCAGAACAGTTTCAAGTGGCATCAGCGGTGCCAGTTACTACACCGGGACTTTCAACACGGTCAACCGCTCACCTGATGGCCGCTACGTCGCCGTCTCCAGCAGGGGCAACTTTTACTTGACATGGGAGCCCGGCCAGGTATAATTATCCATCGATGACACCAAGCCTTGCTAGAGAGTAGCAGAGGTCAACAATACAATACAACGAACGGGTTGGGTTCTGATTTCTGACTCAACATCCTCCTGTGCTTGCAAAAATAAGCCATACTGGCAACCACACAACAGGGCGGTGGCACGGAGGATTCAGAACATGGGGTGGAGAGCAGACGGTGGACTCTGGCTTCTCGTGCGTGGTGGTGGACTCTTCCTTAGCAAAGGAACCGGGGTAAACTGAAGCCTTGCTTTCCCTCCTTTTATCTCTCCCTACTACCCAAGTATCAATCACAATCATCACTTGCTAATGCAGATAACTGTGTGTATTACGCAGATAACTGAAGACTTTGAGGAGGTGCCAGTGCAGAGTCGGGGGTTCGGGATTCTTGACGTCGGCTATCGCTCGCAGGTGACGCAAAATTCTGCTGCTGTGATGCACTAGTACTAGTTAGGAGATTACTACTAGCTGCAATCAATGGGGTTGGAGACTGAGCAGGTGTTTGTGAGTGCAGGATGAGGCCTGGGCGGCCGGTGGAAGCGGCGTTTTGCTCAAGACAACAAACGGCGGCAAGACCTGGGTGCGCGACAAGGCTGCTGATAATATCCCCGGGAATCTCTACTCTGTCAAGTAATTCCTGGACGCACAGATTATACCTATTCATCAATTGATTCTTCACTCTTCGTTCTGACTGAGATTGGCATTGCTGTTGTTCTCTTCTTTGTGAACGCACACAGATTCCTTGATGACAGAAACGGGTTTGTTTTGGGGAACGACGGCGTCCTGCTCCGATATGTTGGCTGAATATAAACTTCCTTCCCCGTCCAATGCTGTTGCACTGCAAGCTTAATTTTTTGTACGTAATATGAACATGAAGATGTACGACGGGATTAAAAGAGAGGCTATGCTAGCTGCCGCTGATCTGCACTGCAAGCTTATTTTTTTGACTACGTAATATGAACATGAAGATGTACGACGGTATTAAATGAGAGGCTAAGCTAGCTGCTGCTGATTGTGTTGATTTGCATTCTTCCGCTAAAGAGTGTAAAGATCCGTTTTGGAACTCACAATCCTGTATGTATGAAGCAAACAATAATATATAGCTAAATTCTGTCTCGTGATCGTTTTGAATTCCACCCCTTTTTATATACAGGAGTTGCAAGGTCTTGTACATAGTAAAGGAGTATATGTCTTTCCTCTTCTTTTTTTTTTTTGAGACGATATAGTTTTTCCTTTTAAATACCGGAACTCTCTGCTAGCTTGGCAGCCCTTTGATTTTCATATTTGTTCATATTCGGAAATACACGTTGGTGAATATGCACCACAACGTTTGCTTGCTTGCATGTACCGACGGACATATATCATGGACGTACTTTGGCAAAATAAATAAATAAATAAATCATGTGCGTACGGATGGAAACCACCTAGATAGACATGAAACTTTTGTTTTTCTCTGTATAAAAAAGCAGAGGAACGAGGAGTAGAAGGATGGCCGTCGTCCTCCTCCCTCCTCCTCCTTTGCCGCCTGGTTATTGATCCTCCATCCCCAACAAGAATCTTCCGCTCCTCCAAACTTGGCGCGTGAGCCCAACTCCAAGCACCCATCCTCTCCCTCTATTTTGGATCAAATAAATCGTGTTTTTACCATCTTGTGTTGTGCTGTTTTTAACGCCGCCCTTTTTTACCCCTCTCTCTCTCATAGGTGAGGTGCGCCGTCCATTGTCTCCCATTCCGCTTTCTCTCTCTCTCTCGTTGCCCTCCTTCCCTGCCGGCGACGACTCGGTGAGCCCTTCGCCGGCGACGAGCACTCACGAGGTGTGCCCGCCTTCCTGCTGTGCCAAAGGGTGCACCCTCTAACCCTAACATAAGCTATTTGTATTCGGATCTGGCTCGATCGCAACCCCCTCTAACTTCGATTTCTTTTGCAAAAATAATACCCCTCAGTAAAATCAAAATTTGCTCGACCACCGTATTGATCGGGAAACAAACCGCTTAATTGCTGCACAATTTAGCCATCAGGGCCTTTGCGCCTTTGATGCATGTCATGCTGTTTCAACCTTACCTTCTTTTCATATATGTACTTAATTTCTAATGCTGCTATTGGAATAGTTTTCCCCCATGCATATGCACGCAAACTTTCGAAATGGACAAAAGCTATGCCCTAATAACGGCTAATGATGTACTCTGGTTACTCAACTTTGTTAGCTTGTTAATATCTGCACTCCACGTGTGTGTTACATATTTGCCAATATCCACTGCCAACTTTACAAGAACCTATCCTAGTGCCTTCTTGTGGAACTTATTTAATTACTTCCTGTGTACTGTGCTTGTTCATGACACCTACCCAATGGATTGAGTCGGTCAATCTTTTTACAATGCAGCTCATATATCAGTCAGATCAGTGAATGATATTGAGTCCGACCAGCTAACATGGCTCGGTGACTGCAGGCTAAATGCTGTGCGCAATTGAAGTAACTGACTCAAGCTTGCAGAGCACATCACATATTCCGTGCAACAAATCGTTCCGCCAAACTATTAGCCATTGCTTACCCAAGGTCTGTATCAAACATACATGTATATGTCTTCAGTTCTTTCGTTGCCGTGGTTTGTCTGTCTTCGTCCGAAACTCCGAACTTACTTGGCATTTTATCTTTTCCATCAGGGTCAGCTGATACAGAAACCTTTCTATGCAAGTCCTCAGAACAGGTAATTGGCTGTTGCCGCTTGCTTTCATTAGCCATTATCATCGGTGGACTTGACTGAGCGTGGCTGAGGTAGTATATGCAAATTGTAGTCCCTCCTATTAACGTAAGCCGTAATTCTCTTTTCGCTAGGAAAAGCCTTTGAGCAACAATTACTCTTCATTAGATCTCGAAAAGGGTGGTCGCACTAGCCAATCTTCCTATTATCTGTCAGAGCATTGCCTCAACGAATCAAAATGCATCATTACATTAATGGACGGAGGTTGTATTTTACAAGAGAGTAGTAATGAAGGCAACAAGCCAAGTACTATCAACTTAATCGGGAGCATAGAAGTTTTTTTTTTCATTTTTCTGGAAGCAAGGGAAACCCCTGCTCTGATATGGAGCATAGCAAATTTAAAATAAAGGGTGGAAAAAGGATAATCAACAGAAAAAAGATAACTCCATAAGTAGATCTTACTGTAGCTAATGCATGCCACAAAAGCGTGTACAACTCTTTGACACAATCAAGGTTGTCTGGAAATATGGTTTTTTATTCCAATTGGCTGCATAGTGCATACATAGCCCACTGGGTCATGTTCTATCTACAAGTGTGAAGGTTAAGTCTCAGTTTTTATCAAGTTTTCCCGCACTTGTATGATAAGTTTGCCCTACCAACTACAAATAGTTGCATGGAATCTGTTATGAAAACATCGATTCCGTTGACGTCTAGCTGCTCTGAATCTCTGTAATACTTTCACTTATACGTATTTCCATTATTATACATTTTCAGCCAAATACCTTGTATCTCATCTACCCTTCCCTTTTTTTTCCTCCCGGAAGTTATTTACATCCTGCCTTTTTGTGGTATGGCAGAGGCAATGCATTAACAATACTTCCACGTGGGCATGATTCAGATTGGATTCCAGCACCATTGTTGTCTGATATTCACGAGGCCAGAGTAAGCTCTTTCGCATCAAGAGCTCCAAGCACAGAGGACCTTGGGTTGTTATCTGCACAGCAAGGAATACTGTATTGGTCAAGCCAGCCGAATGAAAGGAACATGCACGATCAGGCGGACTCTTCCAAACTAGATTTAGATGGAAACCCACATGGGGGGCAGTCTCAGCATAGGAAAAATGTCTGCGATGAATCGACAGGGATTCCTCCCTGCCACGTGGTTGCAAAGAAGTCTTCCAGGCCTGTCAATGCCAATTTGAGATCAGATTCTAATATTTTGCATCCTGAGGACAATCCCCCTAGAAAGACTTCTAAAAAGAAAGGAAGCAAGAAAAGAAAACTGTATATGCGTGCAACCCACAAAAAGCTGAATTCAGCATCAGAAAACACTTGTGAAGAGAATACTTATGCTGCTTCTCCTGTGGAGGTTCTTCCAACTGATTTGTTGGCTGATAAATTGTCAGAGACTACATTCTCTACCAGATCACTGGTTAAAAAAACCCATCTGGGTAAAGATGGTGCTGAAAACAACGGCCATGTGAAATATGGTGCTATGGTGAATTTATGTACATTAGGTACTGATGGGATTGGTGGTTCTGCTGGTTCATCTAATGAAGCCTCGGTAGAAAGCTGTCGTTGTGTAACTTACTTGAACAATGGATCAAATACTATTCATGCTTCAGAATTCAATGGATCCACTTTCGCTGAACATGGCTTGGGAGAAGAAAGCAATATCTACCAGAAATTATTCCGTGGTTGTGTTTGTAACCTTGACAGCCCAGATACTTCCTTCAGTAAGTGGAACAATGACAACAGTGGGAACTACAGCGTCAATGTTGAGGCTAGGTTAATCATCAAAGATGAAAATAGATGTAATGCCACTCATGCCGAAGGTACAAATGATTCTTTTAGCAGCAGCTCCTGTTGCTCAAAGGATGTTACTGATAGTAGTAGTAATAGTGAAAGAGTTCAGTGCAGCAGTGAGGCCTGCAGCAGTAAGACTTCTCTACAATTTAAATCAGGGAGGAGCAGCAGAAATCCAAGAAAAACACCAAGCTCTAGTGATTTGACTATGTTTAACAGAGTAGTAATTGCTAATAGGCACAAGAATGGTGGTGGAAAAGATAGTTCAGCTGTATGGCAGAAAGTAGAAAAAGGTGACAAGAGTGTACCCACAGGAGGACGTACGGATGATTCACCTATTCAGGATAAGGGTGCAGAAGAAGACACTAACAAGGGTATACAGCAAGATGCAACAAGACATAGGGCAAAGCGTAAGCAGAATAAGAAAGCATGCAAACATGAGTTCCCAAAATTTGAAATGGAGTCAAGACATAGGGCAAAGCGTAAGCAGAATAAGAAAGCATGCAAACAGGAGTTCCCAAAATTTGAAATGGAGTCTACCAAAGAAGAAGATGATGCGTTTAACTCATTCCAAACATCCTCGAAATCAGTTTACAAGAAGCAAGTGCCGTTTTTACACCAGCAAAGAAGTTCATCTTTTAAGCAAGGTTCTCAGTCATTGAAAAACTACTATGCTCCTAAGAATGGTATCTCCAAGGCGCCAAAGGATTACTCTCAGCAAGAAGGATTGCCTCTGTTGCAGCTAGTTCAAGTCAAGAACACATGTGATAGATCAATGTTGAGTTATTGTTCCACTGATGAAGTTATTCTAACTGGTATCGGCGGCAACTGTAAATCTGAGGGAAAAGAGAACTTACAATCGGGTAATGGGGAAGCTGTGTTACCACCTTATAATTTGGTTCCAGATTTGGTCCCCCAAGCTGCTTCTTGGACCTCCAGGTACTTGTACGCTGATCCTTGTGCTGCAGAAACAGAGGAAGCAAGATATGCGAAATTAGCAATAGAGAATAATCCTCAAGAATCTTGTAAGTTGTATTTGCCATCTGGACACTTGTCACAGAAATGGGTTCCTGTTGGAAAGAAAGAGGTATTGAGCGTGAATCACTTGGATGTCTCGGAGGCTTCTGGTGTTGAAGGTTCACTCCCAGCTAATGGCATTTCTGATCCTGTTAGTCGTGCATCAGCTAATGGTGAAGACATCAAATTAGCTAGTGATTTGAACTCCTACGAACGTATTGATTTGAAATGCCAAGCAATAGCATATAAAGGATCTGAGACCAGCTACAACAAGATAACTGAATCCCTCAGTGATGTTTGCATAGCATGGCAGAGAGTGGAAGATGTCCAAGCCAGCATTGGTAGGCCTCTTGCTGATTGTGAGCGATTTATGCACTCTGCTTCTCCAGTTATGCACTGTCTCCCGTGCCCTACTGGCTGCAAATCTTACTTGCAAGAATCTGTAAAAGATGGCTTATGTTTGCATCAGACTTCAGACATCACTCTAAGAAGTGTTTGGCAGTGGTATGAAGAACCTGGCTGCTATGGTTTGGAAGTAAAAGCACAAGATTTCCGTAGATCAAAAGGCTTGTGGAATAGCCAGTGTCAGTTTACCACCTATTTTGTACCATATCTATCAGCTGTTCAACTTTTCCGTCAACCTAAAAGAACCAGCGGTGGAAGCACTCATGAGGAAGCAGTCGATATGGATATGACACGTGAAGCATCTCCATGTCTGAATACACCCCCAATCTTCGCAAAGCTTATACCACAACAATCTAAACCAAGAAACAGGTCACCTTCTTTGCATACTGAAGATGATCAGCACTCATCAAGTGCAGAGTTCATGTTTGAATATTTTGAATCTGAACAACCATACTGGCGGCGTCAGTTATTTGACAAGTGAGTCTTGTTACACAAACAAGGCATCCACATGCTTATTCTTGGTCGTATACATATGTTTTACTGGTCATTGGCATGGTGCATTATACCAAATTTACCTTTCACTATTTTCCATGATGTTGCACTTAGGACATTCATCATTGCAAATAATTTAATATTTTCAACTTGTGATTCATTATTGTACATGGAGCATTAGAAAGATATTTTGTCTTCAAAATGGTCTTACAGAAGACATGTTATGGTCCTGATAGGGTGAATGAGCTGATTGCTGGTGTGAAACCACTGAACTGCCATATGTCGGGAGACCCAAAGAATTTGGAGCTCAGCATGCATGATCTCCATTCAACCTCTTGGTCCGTTCTATGCTCTCTACTGTTATTGCTTCCATTGTCATAATTTCATTCCTTTCACAATACTTGGCACTCTTGACCAAACATTTCTTGTCAACATACTTGGGTGCCACTGCTCAAAAAAAAAAGGAGCACTTGGCATTGGACTCATACCGATGCACCTTTTCCAATTTTGACCTATTTATACCTTGTTCTTTTGAATTTCAGCAGCACAATTATTATGTGATATTCACACTTGTCCTTTTGTCCTAATATATTCAACAAATGATTGCTTAGATTTGCATGTAATTCTCTAAGTGTCAAGTATTTTGAAACGGATGGAGTATCATATACTTGTATACAGATATGTAAAACTTTGTGGGATGCCCTTGTTTTTAGACCAAAGCTCTCTGTAATTTCAGGTTTTGTGTTGCATGGTATCCCATATATCGTATACCCGATGGGAAATTTCAGGCTGCATTCTTGACATATCATTCTCTTGGGCACTGTATTCATCGGAGTAGCTCGGCAGACGAGGCTGATCGGGCTCCTGTTGCTTTGCCAGTCATAGGTCTGCAGTCTTACAATGACAAGGTAAAGGACTAGCATATCCTGTGATATCTGATGTTAACTGAAACTGATGTAAGTTAGTGGCATCACTTCAGACTTAAAATATTATCTGTTTCCCTATGGTCTGAGGTTTGCAACCTTAATCTTTCTGCTTTTCTTAAAATTTTCTTTTGTGGTAAAATATAGTTCGACCCATGCTGCAAGGATCTCTCTTGTCCGGAAAGTAAATCATACCTACTTGGAAATATTTCACTACAGATCAATATCCTATCTGTATTTACAGGAAGCCACTTGTATTTAGACAAACGTTATTTTTACTGTTAAAGGATTTATCTAGATATAGAACTCTAGTGTTGGCAAGAGCCTTCGGCATTACAGTGCTTCTTTCTTTTGCCCCCAGGTAAAATGTAAGATTGCGGTGGCCAATTTAGTTTTGCCCATGTGGGTGTTTTAAGTGACCAGCAGTACACTGCTTCATATTTATTGTGCTCTGTCGGCCTTGTCCTGATCACCCCCATGTACCCTTGTATACTTTTATATTTATCTTACGCTGTTCATCCTCTCCTGGTGCAGGCCGAGTGGTGGTTTCAGACGAGCAAGTCTGATTCTGAAGATGTTAAGGCAGCGGAGTCACAGGCCGGTGAAGCATCCCAAGTCCTGAAGGAGAGATTGCGCACACTGAATCAAGCTGCAGGGATGATGTCCAGGGCTGACGTGCTTAAGAATGGCCAGCTGAGTAGAAATAGGCATCCAGATTACGAGTTCTTCCTGTCCCGGAGCTGATAGACGTGAGCATCATCAATCTTGAAACTAAGACAACAGCTAGAGCACGGGGAAGCTACTGACGAGTGATAGGACATGCAGAGTGACTTAATGTAACCAACATACAGTATCCTGTACAATATCTGGAAATGCTAGAAGAGTGCGTTTATCAAATTAGGTTTGACTGTAGCTGATGATCTGTACATATATGGATGTGCATCCGAGCCTTCCCTACCCTGCTCTGTAAGATATCGTCAATAATCTTCTCTGTTCAAATTTTTTATACTGCGCCATCACTGGTGGAGAATGGGGAAAAAGTTTGCAAAGGAAGGTTTTTTTTTTTGTTTATTCCACATGAGATTACATGATACTCACTGATTGGTTGGATTGTAATGGATGCACACAGCACAGAACAGGAAGGTGAGCTACTTCTATGGGCACTTGAGCTTGCCGGTGTGTGGGTTGACCATGGTGTCGTAGCAGGGGCAGAGGTGGCGTGTGTCCTGGCCTGTCCCCGGCGGCACACAGTTGCACCGGTTGCAGCAGACGTTGCACATCTTGTTGCACATCTCGTTCTTCCAGTTGTGGCCGCAACGACCCAGGCACGTCCCAGGGCAATCTGCACATTACATAGATGACGATCTCAGAAGAGGAAGAGATGCAATAGGATTAGTAGGGTTGTGCCATCCTGCTGGGGGTTACCTATTTTAGGAGCCTGAAGCAGGGATCTCGGCTTCACCATCCTCATCATCGCTTGCTACGTTTGGCAACAGTGCATGTCATGTGTGGATCATAACGATTCTCATGCAGATTTAATGCGTGTTTTGTGAGAGGTGATGATCTCAGAAGAGGAAGAGATTCAATAGCAGTAGAGTTATGCCTTCCCGTCGGGGGTTACCTATTTTCGGAGCCTGAAGCAGGGATCTCGTCTTCACCACCCTCATCATCGCCTGCTACGTTTGGCAACAGTGCATGTCATGTGCGGATCATGATGTGATGCATGTAATACATGGCCAGATGGTCCTACATATGTATTTACCTGAGGTTGTGGATCAGCAGCAGCTTCTTGTTGGTGTTGCGCCACAACGACCAGGAGGAGGAGGAGGAGGAGCTGCTTCATGCTGCAGATGTTGCTGTGTGCAATGAGGAATGAGGAGCAAGCAGCAAGGCAGGGAGGGGTTTAGGTTTCAGAAGAGGGAGGGTTCTCTTTATATCCTTTCCTACTAGTAGAACTGTAGAACCATCCACGGTAAGTCTAAAAAAAAAAGAACCATCTCCGGTAGGTGAATGCAAGAAAGCCAAGGATCAAAGGCTGCAGCGCATGGGTCGGTGCACTTTCATTTAGTAGTACTGAAAGCTGTTGCTATTCATGTAAAATATGCGACACAGCGCATGAGTCGGGCATGCAGACACTGGTAGCGCAGTAAGAGAGACCACATGCATGCATCCGTTACCCTCTTGTGTGGCGTGGGGACGATGGCAGCTCAGAGGGAGTGTCACCCACATGCTCTGCCTCTCCTGGTGTGATCGATCTTACTATTCACAGCCAATGACTGACTGCCCATCCTGCAAGCAAAGCTGCTTGAATATTCATCCAGATCCAGGCCAGCCAAATCATTCACAAGAAACTAGGTCCTCACAATTCAAAGGTGCTGCACTAATATGGCACCAAATTAAGACCACACAAAAGGCATTCATCCAGATGTGGAGTAAATCCTGAATAAGTTCAGCAATTCAATAATAATAAAGGGCAGAAATAGCAACGACACACTGACAATCATCCAGACAGAGTTCTACAGGCAGACACTAGGCATCAAGTTCTAAGCAAGCAACACGAGGACACCTCGTTTGAATGGGAACATCAACTAAATGATCAGAGATCGAGTGGTTCTAGGCCTCGTCGGCGTAGGCCGGCTCCAAGATGGCGGCCTCCGCCTCCTGCACCTCCTTGTCCGTCTTCCTCCCCTTCTTGGACTTGTAGTAGACGCTCATGAAGGTGCCCACCGCGCCGTACTTGCGCCGGCAGTGCTCGTAGTGGGACGCGTCGAACATCCTCCAGAAGTCCTTCTCGTTCATCTCAGACACCGCGTACTGCGGCTGGTAGCTGTGGTTCTCGATCAGCCACTGCTCCAGCCTGTGCACCGCCTCCGCGCCGTTGAACTCCTCACCCCTCAGCACCGCCGCAGGCGCGTAGTACACCCCCACGTCAGTGAACATCTGGGCGTAGCTGGTGTCGCCCTGCCTGTGCTGGTGCTCGAATCCTGGCTCCGGGTACACCATGGTCTTCACAGGGAGCTTGTACAGACGGTGAGGGCACAGCCACAGTGGGTAAACCTGTATGGAACAACAAATTATTGACCCACATCATTCACAATAATAAGCTGTAACAACTTGTTCCTAGAGAGAATTTATTTCGAAAGCACACCTCCATCTCCCGGTGAACAAATTCAAGGGCATCCCCAACCTTGTACAGGGGCACCAGCATGTCTTGAATCACATGGTTGTCATGGTAGTAGTTCCTGATAGCCTCACCCTGGGTGGCCTTCAGTAGAGACACCTTCGGTGGCATGAGCCAACCCAACAGGAATCTGAACCAGAACTGGTCGCCGAATGGCAAGATCAGCTTCCCCTCCCAGTACAGGCACCGGGTGTGGCGGTGGTAGTACTCTCTTGTTGGGATGTACTCCACAAACTCACCCTTCTTGAGTGCCGTCTGAGCATGCTGGTAGAACCACGGCTTAAACCACCACCCAACACTGTTGATCTTGTTGCCCTTCTTCTTTGCCTCTTCCTTGGAAGCGTAAACACCTGTCATCATGACACCCTCATTTGCTGTGTACACCATTCCCTCAACAAAGTCAGGGACCTTTGAAGGATCACCGTCTCTTGGTGCAAAAGAATCAGCATAGGCTTGAGCAATTTCCTTTAGTGACCCTCTAACTGGAATGTATGTGAGCTTCATGTATTCCTTGATGGGAATGAGCTTGATCTCAGCAGAAACAAGAAACCCAAGTGTTCCCTGGGACCAGGGAATGCCATAGAAAAGGTCAGAGTACTCATTGTCCTTGGTGGCTCTAACAACTCGGCCATCTGCAAGAACAACTTCCATTGCAACAACTGTGTCAGAGAAAAGACCGTACAGGTGAGAGCTCCCTTCAATTCCATAGCCATTGATTAGCCCACCAACAGTAAGGTCATCGAGCTCAGCAACGACTGCAAGGGCAAGATTCATTGGGCAGGTAGCTCTGGTTATCTGACCCATGTTGACAAGGGGCTCAACCTTG
The DNA here is from genome assembly GCA_000970635.1 of Eragrostis tef. Lineage (NCBI taxonomy): Eukaryota > Viridiplantae > Streptophyta > Magnoliopsida > Poales > Poaceae > Eragrostis > Eragrostis tef. The sequence continues at coordinate 42,434 of LAPY01003005.1, forward strand.
GCAACCATTCTCTCTTTGTCGATCTCAAGGATGTTCCTGAAGGCAGAGAGGTCAACCTCAAAATGCCTGGCACGCTTGTAATCTACATTGCGCATGCCAACAGCAATCCAGGGCTTCCTGGCTGTGCATACAAGACCATCCTTCTTCGGGTTCCTCTGCTTGAGCCGCTTCACGACCTTTTGCACATTCTCATCATGTTGCTTCTGGCGCTTCTTCTCTGACTTCATGGCAGACCACATATCTCCCAGATAGATATTGAAGTAGATCAGAGCTGAAATTGGAAGAACCACAAAGATCACAAGGATCCATCGGAACTGTACCAAGTAGTCCACCAAAACCTTCTTCCTCTTGCGGCGCACCAGCGGCTCCTGCACATCCGCCATGGTTGGAG
>LAPY01003005.1:43062-65918 GCA_000970635.1 Eragrostis tef
TTTGCTGTGTACACCATTCCCTCAACAAAGTCAGGGACCTTTGCAGGATCACCGTCTCTTGGCGCGAAAGAATCAGCATAGGCTTGAGCAATTTCCTTCAGTGACCCTTTAACTGGAATGTATGTGAGCTTCATGTATTCCTTGATGGGAATGAGCTTGATCTCAGCAGAAACAAGAAACCCAAGTGTTCCCTGGGACCAGGGAATGCCATAGAAAAGGTCAGAGTACTCATTGTCCTTGGTGGCTCTAACAACTCGGCCATCTGCAAGAACAACTTCCATTGCAACAACTGTGTCAGAGAAAAGACCGTACAGGTGAGAGCTCCCTTCAATTCCATAGCCATTGATCAGCCCACCAACAGTAAGGTCATCGAGCTCAGCAACAACTGCAAGGGCAAGATTCATCGGGCAGGTAGCTCTGGTTATCTGACCCATGTTGACAAGGGGCTCAACCTTGGCAACCATTCTCTCTTTGTCGATCTCAAGGATGTTCCTGAAGGCAGAGAGGTCAACCTCAAAATGCCTGGCACGCTTGTAATCTACATTGCGCATGCCAACAGCAATCCAGGGCTTCCTGGCTGTGCATACAAGACCATCCTTCTTCGGGTTCCTCTGCTTGAGCCGCTTCACGACCTTTTGCACATTCTCATCATGTTGCTTCTGGCGCTTCTTCTCTGACTTCATGGCAGACCACATATCTCCCAGATATATATTGAAGTAGATCAGAGCTGAAATTGGAAGGACCACAAAGATCACAAGGATCCATCGGAACTGTACCAAGTAGTCCACCAAAACCTTCTTCCTCTTGCGGCGCACCAGCGGCTCCTGCACATCCGCCATGGTTGGAGGCTGATTCTGGAAATGAAAAGGTTGAAAAAATACAAAGCAGAGTTAGTTGACTGGTGTCATATATCTGTGTCAGTGACCAATACATGAGATGTATAAAAAAAACAAATATCAAGACCGCCAAGACATACTGATAAATCATAAATAGATCATATCAAGAATTAACGGAGGGGCACTAGGACATTCACTTGTAGGACCAGAAGCAACTCATGAAAACAGGAAATAAATAAGGTGGCATTGACTTGATTGAGCATGCATGTGGTGTGTCAGGTAGAAGAAAGCATTACTCCTACAATGCATGGGGTAACTTGGTCCAGATAGCAACAAAGTCGAAAAGAGGCTTCATAAACTTTGCTAAAAAAGGATCAACCTCGGCAATGTGCTGCATATCTAGACAAAGCAATCCAGATCCCGGGGATAGTAGACAATATGTTTTGCTGCTTTTAACTCTGGGACTGACATGTCCAACCTCTACAATCAAGCCGTGATTAACAAAATTAGAAAGCATAGCCCACTGAATCATGCATGCGAGCACTCGCTTATATTTAGCATTCCATGAACATGGTTTATTAACCTGTAAACAGAACAGAGCTGCGCCATGCAGAGTTCACAACAAGAAGAGAGGCCCAAGGCACCTCAGATCCAGCAATTATTGATGGTCCGATCTCAATTCGAAATCCATAGCAACGTGAGATAGTCTACTAGCTAGAGAGGAATCAAAATGTAAACAGGACTAGTGTTAAATTTTCGTTGGTCCCAGGGTCATGCCCCCTTCCCTCAAGAACGTAAGAAATAATTCAACAACACCGAAAGAAAGTTTGGGTTTTTCATGACTTGGGACTTCTCAAACAGAATTTAAGAAAATGTCTCTCTTTCCTTATGGTGGAGTGCTCTGCCAAGAAAAAGCTAGCCCCTTTGCGTACACGCACCAAAAAAAAAAGATTGGGATTTCGGATTGTTTACTAAGGAATCCCTAACACGGTAACACCTCTTACACTAACAGGCAGCAGCACATCTACGCAATCGATAGGAAACTCGAGAAGCAAATAAATTGAAGAGAAGAGTGGAATTCTTACCAGATCGATGGAAGGCGAAGGGGCAGGGGATGGGATCCCCTTCTCTGTGATGGATTGTCTGCTCTGCTCACTCTCAAAGAGAAGACGGGTGGAGGTTTTAAAGAGCAGAAAAAGGACTGGGGGTTTATGCCTCTTTTGCGTGCTAGACCCTGCCCATGTCCATATTCCCTACACTATGATTTAATTACACAGCTAATCTCGCCATAAAAATGGGTTGGCACTGCCATTGATATGAAATACTATCTCCTTTGGTATTACTACTTCTCATTCGGAATTGCTTTACATACGTCCTCTGGCTGGACTATCAGGGGGGACTATCGCGTGTCCGACTGCATCTGCATGCGTGTGTGGTAATTTTTTCCCTCACGCCATGCGCTGCGGGCATGACCTACTGGCCGTGAACTGCTGGTCGTACATGGCAGAAGTAAACAACATTCGTATGTATAGCAAAGGTCCTTCTCATTCTACTAGAAAAATTAGGAGTATGTGTTGTATTGTACCAACGAACAAGATGTAGCTTTTATTTCTTTTTTATTTTTTTATGTAGAAATATAGTATTTTCTTTTGTGAATGACATTACCAAATGTAATTTTTAGTGGTGTTTTTTAGAACAACTTTTATGGACTGGTAATTGGGACGTTAGGTAAAAAAAAGTGATGCTTTGAAGAATACCAAATTCGACAAGGGGGGCAATGCAAATGGGAAGGAAACGAGAAGGGAGCCAAGTCTCGGGGAACAAGACAAAAGAAAAGAGAGAGAGAAAAAAACAGAAACTGTTGTTTGTCTAGTACCAGTAGAGTACGTGCCCATTTGTGCGCTACTGTTACTATACAGAGGTGGCAGTTTCCCTTTTGTATTTTATTTTCTGATTTCTAAGAGAAAGAAATAGAAAGAAAGCTCAATAGAGAGAATCTGGGCCCGCGTGTCAATAGAGTATGATACTCGTGATCTTTTTTTGTTTTTTGACACCGATACTCGTGATCTGATCGAGAGAGATCCGATCTGTGCATGAGGACAGAACGCTGACCTGATCCCATCTCATCATCCCGTGCACATGCTTGACATGCACGGGGGTGGGTTGGTGAACTCTAATCCCGGTCGTCCGATATCCATCGGATGGTTCATCCAAGATGATGTACAAAACATCTATCTAGCTGGCACCTACTAGTAGGCTGTATCAACGATTGGTCTACGTCCAGATCGATTCATTCAATTTTACTCTAATTTGTACAAATAAAATAGTTGAGGGATCGATCGATTCCGGCCGCATCTTTGTTGTTTGTTAGTGCTGTTAAGATATATTGTTTGTGACAATAATCAAACTAAAGTATTGGATATTTGTTAAGGAGTTTGTAGAGTAGTGCCTGCATATTGCAAGAGCATCTTACTATATAGTCTATAGTACTGCGAGATGCTCACTCCACCAATTTGCATGATGCAAGTGTCTTAGCATTGGACATATCGATCCCAGCTTGCCTTCCGATCCATATTAAGAGCTAGATTGCCTTTACTGTACAGAGATGGTCTGGACTCTGGAGAGAACAAATGACACATGACACATCTATCATTTCAATCCTCCGTGTGCACTTTTTTATTTGTACTTATTTTTTTTAATTCAAATCAAGAACGGGCATCTGGTCTAGTGGTATGATGCTCCTATTTTTCGAAATGCTCCCGAGTTCAATTCTCGAAATGCTCCTGTTTTTTAAAATGATTATCTCTCTGTCATCTTTTTTATTTATTTTACCGATGGGTTCATCTCACTAGAGGTTTCCTTCCTCTTGATATGTGGATGTGGGACAACACCTTAGTATTGGATGCCGATACCAAGCGAACATTTGCAGACTGGCACCCATCCCTGAGAAACACACTTCTCCTTGCTCTGCTTTGGACGGTATGGACGCGGAGAAACGGGAAAGTCTTCGACGATGACACCGCTTGCTGCTAGTGCCTCGCTGCTCCAAGAGCATATCCGCCTATGGATTGTCAGAGCTCCTCGTACTATCTGTACCCAGGCTATGGAAGACTGGGGCACCTTGCATGTGGATGTAATTAGATAGTATATGGTCCACCATCTCTTTGCTTTTGCTTGTAATCCGATGCCTCGCGCGGCGTCATGTAAACAATATTTTAAATCTCAATGAGAAAATTCAGATGGGAGGCTCACCCACCGTAGTTTCCTCAAAAAAAAAAAAACGAACATGGTTTCGTCAGTTACTATTTGGACATGGCCGTTGCTTGCCGACGAGGCCACCACCAACAAGACTTGGCGCCATAATTACTGACGAACATGTCTTGATCTTTTTATTCCTGATTTGTTTATTTTGTTTAGAATCGTCTTTAGAGATGTACTGTATGCGTTTACAAAATTGCATTGGCCAGAGGGAGTAGAATGTGCTTCAATCTGGAAGATTGAGCCAAATATTTGTTTGGAAGACTGAACCAAAGAAGATGATTCTACAGCAGTGCTCGGTAGAGTAGCAGTTTAAATCATTCATGTAAATCTCCTCACTTTTGTTGAATCAAATCGTGAAGATACCTTTTCTCCATATATAATAAATTCAATACATGTAAACAATTCAGGTTATTGCCGTCAGGTTGTTTGTGGACTTTGTTACCTCTCCTGATTCGACAAGCAGAAACGAAGCTAAAACGCGGCCGCCTTGCCAGCCACTGCCGAAGTATGTGGTGCTAATCCCCTCAATTAATTAATACTAGCCGATGCCCTTGCGATGCTTGCTATGGAGCTTAAACCAAAATCCATTTGATGATGGTTTACTTGCACAATCGTGATTGTTTTAGATTCCTGATGATGAATGCAATTTATTCAATATTGTATATATCGAAACTCTGGAGGGCGGAGGGTTGCAATCCTTGCACATGTCAGGCTAAGAAGTCTTGGTACTTTCAAATCTTTTGCGTCTTACCATTCCATTTTTCTTGATATTTGATGCCTTTGTGCATAAGATCTGGCCGGTTTACCTAGCTGGCATCTATTAGCTCATTGTTTTTTATTTCTTGATGCTTAATCAGTTTTGCATCCTCTTTTACAGTTTCTAGTTGGTTGGCATCATCCGATTCCATTATAGGGGTCATTTTCAACCCTTTTGGCTACCACAAAAACTCATTTCCCGTTCTTTCTTCTTTGGTTCCGTTTTAATGGGAGGCTCACCCACCGTAGTTTCCTCAAAAAAAAAAAAACGAACATGGTTTCGTCAGTTACTATTTGGACATGGCCGTTGCTTGCCGACGAGGCCACCACCAACAAGACTTGGCGCCATAATTACTGACGAACATGTCTTGATCTTTTTATTCCTGATTTGTTTATTTTGTTTAGAATCGTCTTTAGAGATGTACTGTATGCGTTTACAAAATTGCATTGGCCAGAGGGAGTAGAATGTGCTTCAATCTGGAAGATTGAGCCAAATATTTGTTTGGAAGACTGAACCAAAGAAGATGATTCTACAGCAGTGCTCGGTAGAGTAGCAGTTTAAATCATTCATGTAAATCTCCTCACTTTTGTTGAATCAAATCGTGAAGATACCTTTTCTCCATATATAATAAATTCAATACATGTAAACAATTCAGGTTATTGCCGTCAGGTTGTTTGTGGACTTTGTTACCTCTCCTGATTCGACAAGCAGAAACGAAGCTAAAACGCGGCCGCCTTGCCAGCCACTGCCGAAGTATGTGGTGCTAATCCCCTCAATTAATTAATACTAGCCGATGCCCTTGCGATGCTTGCTATGGAGCTTAAACCAAAATCCATTTGATGATGGTTTACTTGCACAATCGTGATTGTTTTAGATTCCTGATGATGAATGCAATTTATTCAATATTGTATATATCGAAACTCTGGAGGGCGGAGGGTTGCAATCCTTGCACATGTCAGGCTAAGAAGTCTTGGTACTTTCAAATCTTTTGCGTCTTACCATTCCATTTTTCTTGATATTTGATGCCTTTGTGCATAAGATCTGGCCGGTTTACCTAGCTGGCATCTATTAGCTCATTGTTTTTTATTTCTTGATGCTTAATCAGTTTTGCATCCTCTTTTACAGTTTCTAGTTGGTTGGCATCATCCGATTCCATTATAGGGGTCATTTTCAACCCTTTTGGCTACCACAAAAACTCATTTCCCGTTCTTTCTTCTTTGGTTCCGTTTTACTCCTAGAAAGCCCCATGTTTCTACGAATCGAAATCAAAATGGCATGCTGTTTTTGGAGGAAACAACATAAAATTTGCCTTTTATAACATGGCATTGTTTGGATTGTCAATTTCTTTATCCAATGCCTCTAGCGGAGCTTTTTCTCAAAACTGCACGAATCCCAAAGCATCTTGGTTTAATCAAATGACTTTAACTAACTAAATTTCTGAGCCCAGCCCTGGCCCATCCAGCCCGGTCTGGTCCAGCCCAGCGATCGAAATAGCGAGTCGTGGTCCACGCTGAATTCCCCTGCCGGCGAGGGAAGCAAAACGGCGCCGGCGCCCCAATCCCGGCACATATGCTGCTCATGCAACGCTACAAGAGCTAGGCTCGAGCACCGTATCTCACACCGTCCTCACACTGGAACTAGAGTTTTCGTGTCCATTCTGGGGCCTTTTCTGTTTGCTATTAGAAGCAGGGGTGCCATGGTGGTTAGTGCTGAGATGTACTTAAATTTGATGACATGACCTCTGGGTTAGTGAGGAAGCGGACCGCTTCCTTGTTTGTTTTTTTTTGATAGGGACCGCTTCCTTGTTTATAAAATAAGTAACATGCTAATCAGCTTTCCTGGAGGCACGCATATGGAGATTTGTACGCGGCTCTTACTCTGGTTGCTTCCTTTGCAGTTTTGGATTGTGCATTTGTAAACAACGCAAGACAAATAAACAAGTGGACACCGACGGGCACAATCAACTAAAGGAAAAGTCATGGCAGGCACTGATAAAGGAAAAGGCAAGGCAGACATCAAGGACCTGGAATGGTTGTGGATTGCCACTACTCATCAATCGATTTCTTAATGCATATACTCCCTCCTTGATTTCATTTTATAATGGATGGGTTGCTATTGGCAGTTGAGTTGAATGTTCACCATGGTTCATATACGATGCCGGCCTGATCCACGCGGAAGTGGTAAGTTGCCCTTCCAATCTTCTGAGTCAAAAGTGAAGGTTCCTATTGTAACCTCATGTGTACATACATTGTACATGCATCATCATACTAAATAGTATAATTGATGTGTATTGCATTAAATCTCGGTCAAGCGGTGGTTCTGCGTACCTTTTTTGTTCGTTTGGGTCATGTCAGAAGAGAATATTTCCCTACGAGCACATCAGTATAGGTGTATGTACACATAATTACTAGTACAATCTGGAAATCTTTCACTTAATGGTCTCGACAGCCGCTCCTTGTCTCCAGCAAGAATGGAATCAGAACCTGGAAGAATAAAAACCACTACTAGCTCTGATGCATGAAACGGAGGAAATAAAGGAAATTAGCAGGAGCATCAAATTCGACAAAGAAGCTGTTACTAACCTGATGATAGAATGGACTATTATTTAGACGAGTGCATAACTTGGATGGTATTGATGCGCTAGAAAGAGTAACGTGCGTAGGTTATGTTTGCCGAAGTTTCTTGTTCCTATAATTTTTAAAAGCAAAGAAAAAGTTGTTCGACCCAATTCATTCCAACCATCAAAGCATTTTTTTTTTGTCCGTCGAAATGGACCCATCGCCCATACATTGCTTTGCTGTGCATAGTTGTACACGCCCTGATTGTCTGATTATTTGCTGACCGGCGAATAGCACAACTAAAACAAACTGTCCTTGCTAAACTAAACTAAATGTGGATACAGTACAGGTGGTGAGGTTGCCTTAGTTAGGAGGCAATCCCTGAATTGCTTCTAAAAAAAAACGAAAAAGCTCCCTGAATCATCACAGTTGATTTCATCCATCTGATGATCGAACCAGAGACAGGGAGAGATCCAAAAGCTCTCGGCTTTGTTGCACTCGAGTAGGGAAAGAGAGATTAGGGAGGGGGGAAGGTGGTAGCCGTCGAGGTGGTGGCATTCGCTGTCGCCACCTTTAGCTATCGCCTTCCTCTTCCTCTTCCTCCTCCCCCTGCTTGCCCCCAATCTTCCTTCTCCAGCTCCTGGTATGCCAATCAATCCATCCATCAATTAATTCATTTCTGTCAGATCTTCTTCATTTGATTTTTCTTCCCTCCTGATCTGATTAGACGGTTCCAAGAATTTTCTTCCTTTTTTGTTATCATCCCAGGAACGGTTACCTATTCAGTGATTTGCCATGAATGATCCAAAGGATGTTTTTTTTTTCTTTTGGGTTGCTAGTATATTGTATCGACTGTTAATCCAGTTTCCTGTATCTACTGGCGCCATTTCTCTTCCAAATAGTTTCCAACCTAATCGATTGTCAATCCAAAATAAACACCACGAAGCGATTCTTTTGCTGTTTTTGCTTGGAGAAAATAAAATGAAAGGAGCTGATAAATTTCCTCTCCTTTTTTTTTCGCTTCTGCAAGGGCTGGTTCCCTCCGGGCAAGCAGGGGGCATCCATGGCGATGGTGCTCGACTCCTTCGTGAAGCGATGCACGGCGTCGCTGGAGGACTTCGCCGGCCAGGAAGCCTGCGCCGCCCTCGGCATCGGCGACGACGTCAGGGGCCTCCTTGCCACGCTCTCGCGCATCGAGGCTGTCGTCTCCCACGAGGAGCGGAGGAGGCTGCTGAGCGCCAAAGTTGACGCCTGGGTGGCACAGGTGAAGGACGCCATGTACGAAATCGATGACGTTCTCGATGTGTGCATGATCGAGGGCGGGAAGATCCTCGCGGAGGACCACCCGCCCACGCCCAAGGTCCGGTGCGCCTTCGTCTTCTCCTGCTTCAAGCACGCAGGACCCCGCAAGTTCCACCATGAAATCGGGTTCAGGCTCAGGGACATTGATCTCAGGCTGAGGGAGGTTGAGGAGGACATGCCCAGTCTTCCTTCTGGATCATTACACACCGATTCCAGAAGGGATTGGTTCACTGATAACATATGTAAGCATTGCCATCACACGGTCAAGCCTCAGATCGTAGGGACACAGGTCCAGAAAGTTCTGGGTGGCCTTGTGCCAAGGTTGCTAAGAGAGGGCAAGAAGAAGGTGGATGTCTTTGCCATTGTTGGCGCGGTGGGGATTGGCAAGACGACACTTGCTAGGGTGATATACAATGATGACAGGATGACTGAAAATTTCCCCATTTGTGTGTGGGTGACAATGTCCAAGGATTTGTCTGAGGTGGCTTTCTTGAGGAAGATCATCAGGGGTGCCGGTGCCAACGTTGGGGACACAGAGAACAAGGAGGAACTCCTTGGCCTCCTCAGTTCTGCTCTTTCAAAGAGGTTTCTGATTGTCTTGGATGACTTGGACAGCCCTGGCATATGGGACAATCTGCTCAAAGATCCGTTGGGAGATGGCGTGGCGAGGGGCAGAATACTGATCACTACGCGGAGTGAGGAAGTGGCAACAGGCTTGAAGGCAACTGTCCACCGTGTTGAGAAAATGGACACTCAGAGTGGCTGGGATTTATTGTGCAAACAAGTTCTTCCAGAACGCAACACGCAAGAGCTTGCGGCACTGAAGGATATCGGATTTAAAATTGTGGATAGATGTGAAGGTCATCCTCTGGCAATCAAGGTTATTGCAGGTGTGCTGAGGTCACGAGGCAGGAGCAAGGCTGAGTGGGAAAGGATACTGGGAAGTGATTCTTGGTCCATGAGATTGGTCCTTCCAGAAGTACCACGAGCTCTATACGTGAGTTATGTTGATCTGCCTTCTGAACTAAAAGAGTGTTTTCTCCATTGCGCTCTTTATCCAGAAGAATGCCCCATTCAGCGCTTTGACCTTGTGCGTCATTGGATTGCCGAAGGCGTTGTAAATGCCAGAGACAACAAGTTACTGGAAGAATCGGCTGAAGAGTACTATGTAGAACTGATAAGCAGAAACTTGTTACAGCCTGATCCCGACAATGTTGAACAGTGCTGGATAACACATGACCTTCTCCGCACACTAGCCCGCTTTTTGATAGCAGAAGAGAGTATCTTAATTGACGGTCAACAGAGACTAAATGCCTCATCGTCAAAGCCCCGGCATCTCACCTTGTGTAACATGGAGAACGGCTTGGAGGATCCAATTTCACTGAAGCAGCAGATGAGCATACGGTCATTGATGCTCTTCAAAAGCCCAAGTGTCAAGGCAATAGATCTTCTCCTTGAGTCATCCGCATGCTTGCGTGTGCTGGATTTGAGTAATACAGCTATAGAGGCTCTCCCAAAATCCATTGGCAACTTGGTACATTTGAGGTACCTCAATCTTGACGGAACCAAGGTCAGAGACATGCCTTCCTCCATTGGCTACCTCATAAATTTGCAGACCTTGAGCCTCCAAGGTTGCCAAAGATTACACAAACTTCCTTGGTCCATCAGGGCATTGCTAGAGCTTAGATGTCTTTGTCTGGAGGGAACCTCCCTAAGCTATGTACCAAAAGGTGTTGGTGAATTGAAGCACCTTAATTATCTATCTGGTCTAATCATTGGTCATGACAACAATGGACCTGAGGGTTGTGACTTAGATGACCTTAGAGCTTTGTCAGAACTTAGGCACCTTCATATAGACAGTTTGGATAGGGCTACTTCAGGTGCTGCTGCACTTGCAAATAAGCCATTTCTGAAGGATCTATGCCTCTCTGAACAACCGCCACTAATAGAAGAACAGCAACACGAAGGACAGGAGAATCAGGAGAGCAAAGAGGAAATAGAGAAAGAAGAGAAGGCAATAAACATCGGCGGATGCAGTGCAGAAGAATCGGCCAAAATCAGTGAAAAGATATGGAATGAGCTGACCCTGCCCCAAAGCATTGAGAAGCTAGTAATCAGGAACTACAAAGGTGGGAAGTTCCCAAATTGGATGAAAGGTCCCAAGCTAGACACCTCCTTCCCTAGTCTTGTGTTTTTGGACCTTGACAACTGCATTTCATTGACTAGACTGCCATCAGTCGGCCTACTGAGCCAGCTCCAGACCCTGCAAATCTCAAATGCAAACTCGGTCACCACCATTGGCTCGGAATTCATCGGCACCACTGTACTTTCACCAGCCACTTCATTCCCCAAGCTTGAGGTTTTAAAGCTCAGGAACATGAGCAATCTGGAAGAGTGGTCATTGGCTGTGGAAGAGAACCAGATACTGTTACCTTGTCTTAAGTCTCTACACATACAGTCCTGCCCTAAGCTAAAATCTCTACCAGATGGCCTAAAGCATGTCGCTCTGTGTGACCTTCGCGTGGAGGGCGCATATAGTCTAACAGAAATCACGGACCTGCCAAAACTATCTGATGAGCTGCATGTCAAAGATAACAAGGCGCTTCTAAGGATCTCCAATCTGCCCATGCTTCGTTCCCTCGTTATTGATGACTGCTCAAAGTTGAAGCATGTGGCAGGCCTTGACATGCTCCAGCACCTTAAACTGCTGTTTCCACCATCCACCGAGACATTCTACTTCGAAGAGCTAATCATCTTTTGGAGTATTGCATTTCCACAGTGGCTGGAGCTTCTGATTCAGAAATGTAAAGGCATTCGTCGGTTTGAGTTGCAGTGCAGCCTGCCATTACTCAAGAGTTGCCTGGACGGTGGAAAGAATTGGCACATTGTGCAGAAGATACCTGAGGTGCGCATCATGAGCTGTGATGGCAAGAGGTACATCCGGTACAACAAGAGCCGCCGTGTCTATGAGACGAATGCTCAGTCGGAAGAATGAAGCTTTTACAAGAATCTTTGTGTGGTATGTTGCCTTATTGTGCATCTTGTATCAATTATCTTCTTATTATGGTATCAACAACTTACACAAGTTTTGTCTCTTGCAGTTATGGGTTGGATTTTATACAACCACATGTTTCAGTTGTCCCGGACAATTATTACTTGAGTTTGTGTTTATATGGCGAGCTTTGTATTCTGATCATGATTGATCTAGGAGTTTTTATTTGCGTTGTGGGATTTTTGTTCTGATAAGTCTACTGATTTATAGAATCGAAATGTATGGCAGTTCGATGAGTTCTGTGGAACATATGGTTCTTTGGTGAATCAATATGCAGGTTTTCGTCTCCTTTTAAGATGGGTTTAATCCTTCACTAGAGATCAATGTGTGTAATTCTCTTCTTTTTCCTGGTTATGGTGCATGTAAAATATAAACATTGTATTTGATGGATTGTCATGCGTGCGAAATACTGGTGGAAAGCTCCCTTTTTGGGACTAATATATGATTGATGTGTTTTATTTAACTGGTCACAGATCTATGGTCTACGTGTTGGTCTGAACTATGTGAGCTGTAGAACAACAAATAAACGTTAGATAGCTAACCGTTTATCTGTAAGTTACTAGTACTGAGATTTATTTTTTACTGTAAATAATAATCAGTCGGTGGTAACTTGCCCAACGTGCATCAAAATTACTATTTTCACTAAACCAGCTAACGGAAAATATTGGATGGAATCATTGACCACTGTACTAGTATTAAACATATATAAAGATTTTTCCTGTGATCACGTATCAGGATGAGTAGGGTGGCGTAAAGAAGATATCCAAATCCAATCAGAGAAGGTTTACTGAATTCCTTTGTTCGCATTGCTTCTAACCTTCAATACCTTATTTTGTCACAAACAACGGGAGAAAGAAACGGTATACATCTAAGGAATCCTTGCAGTGATACTTCATACCTTTCTTGCCTTCCATGTTTCTTGAGCATAACTTCTCCCAGGCATTGTGCTTTCTCCCCTAGGGGCTTGCCCCACCTGTTTTCTCAAAAAAAATGTGCTTTCTCTCCTGAGCCTATCTTCCATTTCCAGCTGGCGTTCACAATTGTCATTAGAGGAAAGCTTTATGCTCTCTTCTATAAATTGTTGCTCATCAACACGCATCCAGTCACAACATTCTCCCCCAGTTCCCGTGCCAATAGTTCTTGAGATCGAGCATTCTCCACCTTGTCTATTTCCAGCTCATCATGGCCTCCAAGCTCAGCTTCAAGAGAACAGATAGCATCGCAGAAAGCATGCCTGATGCGCTTAGACAAAGCCGGTATCAGATGAAGAGATGCTTTCAAAGGTACTGTATAACTTCATTGATGGGATTGAATTGGTATCAATTCACAACGCTGACTAGAATTTCGGATGATAATGTTTCAGGTACGTATCCAAGGGAAGGAGGCTCTTGAAGAACCAGCAGCTCATCGAGGAGCTGGAGAAATCGCTGGATGACAAGGTCGAGAAGGAAAAGCTTGTTGAAGGCTTTCTCGGTTACATTATTTGTTCGACCCAGGTGATCTACTAGCTTTGAAATCCGTGATTATGTATTGCCACAACATTAAGTTTGATTATTAACTTCTTACGTTTGCAGGAAGCAGTAGTGCTGCCACCATATGTCGCATTTGCTGTCAGAATGAATCCTGGCATCTGGGAGTACGTAAAGGTTCACTCGGAAGATCTGTCCGTTGAAGGAATTACACCATCCGAGTACCTCAAGTTCAAGGAGACGTTATATGACGAGAGATGGTATGCATATTTCACCAATATATATAGTCAGAGAAATTACACTGATCACGAATATAAACTGGGAGTACATTTCTGCCTGTCTGAATTTTTCAGGGCCAAGGATGACAGCTCACTGGAAGTTGATTTCGGTGCTCTTGACCTCTCGACACCTCATCTGACGCTGCCGTCATCCATAGGAAATGGGCTCCAGTTTGTGTCCAAATTCCTCTCTTCAAAGCTGAGCGACAAACCTGAAAGCATGAAACCGCTGCTCGACTACTTACTCACACTAAATTACCGTGGTGAGGTATGGATATCAGACACTCGTCATGGTGCACAGCTTAACATAAATTCAAATTAACCAACCGAATGAGCTTCTATACTTTAACGATCTCGCAGAAGCTGATGATTAACGATACCATCGACACGGTGAACAAGCTTCAGACAGCGCTGCTACTTGCAGAGGTCTTTGTTAGCGGGCTCCCAAGATACACACCATTCTTGAAGTTTGAACAAAGGTGATGACCCACAGCTATCTCAAACTCTTTTCTCAAAAGATATGCATTGCGCTGAAGGTTTCTGAGTTCAACTGTGTTACAGATTTCAGGAGTGGGGATTAGAGAAAGGATGGGGTGACACTGCTGAAAGGTGCAAAGAGACGCTAAATTGCCTTTCCGAAGTGCTCCAAGCACCAGATCCTATCAACATGGAAAAATTCTTCAGCAGAGTTCCATCCATATTCAATATCGTTGTCTTCTCCATCCACGGTTACTTTGGTCAAGAAAAGGTTCTTGGCATGCCAGATACAGGCGGTCAGGTTGTCTACATACTGGACCAAGTTAGGGCCCTTGAAGAGGAGATGCTGCAAAGAATCAAGCAGCAGGGTTTGAATGTAACACCAAAGATTCTTGTGGTATAGTTCGCAACATCATGATCCTGGTCATTCGTAATCCATGTCTTCTTATCATAGAATTATTAAATGTTCTGATTGCTGCTACATTCCGACAGCTAACAAGACTGATACCAGATGCCAAGGGTACAAAATGCAATGTTGAGCTCGAACCAGTAGATAACACAAAACATTGTAGCATACTTCGCGTGCCATTTAAGACTGAAGATGGAAAGGACCTGCGCCAGTGGGTGTCCCGGTTTGATATCTATCCTTACCTGGAGAGATATGCCCAGGTTTGTCAGCTATGAACTATTTTGCCCCTGGGGTGCGTACTACATACGAGTAAATGTTCACAAAGGTAATTTCAGGATGCTTCTGCCAAAATCCTTGACATTTTGGAGGGAAAACCAGACCTGATCATTGGCAACTACACTGATGGCAACTTGGTGGCATCCCTCATGGCAAGCAAACTAGGAGTCACTCAGGTGAAAAAAAAATGGGTCGGCAAATGGGATCATGCAAATATTTTGTTTATCTTTTGCTATCAGAATGACACACCAAATGATCTTCTAATAGGGGACGATTGCACACGCTCTCGAGAAGACAAAGTATGAGGATTCAGATGTCAAGTGGAGAGAGCTGGACAAGAAATACCACTTCTCCTGCCAATTCACTGCTGATATGATTGCTATGAACACTACTGACTTTATCATCACCAGTACATACCAAGAAATTGCTGGAAGGTAAGGATGACCCACAGCTATCTCAAACTCTTTTCTCAAAAGATATGCATTGCGCTGAAGGTTTCTGAGTTCAACTGTGTTACAGATTTCAGGAGTGGGGATTAGAGAAAGGATGGGGTGACACTGCTGAAAGGTGCAAAGAGACGCTAAATTGCCTTTCCGAAGTGCTCCAAGCACCAGATCCTATCAACATGGAAAAATTCTTCAGCAGAGTTCCATCCATATTCAATATCGTTGTCTTCTCCATCCACGGTTACTTTGGTCAAGAAAAGGTTCTTGGCATGCCAGATACAGGCGGTCAGGTTGTCTACATACTGGACCAAGTTAGGGCCCTTGAAGAGGAGATGCTGCAAAGAATCAAGCAGCAGGGTTTGAATGTAACACCAAAGATTCTTGTGGTATAGTTCGCAACATCATGATCCTGGTCATTCGTAATCCATGTCTTCTTATCATAGAATTATTAAATGTTCTGATTGCTGCTACATTCCGACAGCTAACAAGACTGATACCAGATGCCAAGGGTACAAAATGCAATGTTGAGCTCGAACCAGTAGATAACACAAAACATTGTAGCATACTTCGCGTGCCATTTAAGACTGAAGATGGAAAGGACCTGCGCCAGTGGGTGTCCCGGTTTGATATCTATCCTTACCTGGAGAGATATGCCCAGGTTTGTCAGCTATGAACTATTTTGCCCCTGGGGTGCGTACTACATACGAGTAAATGTTCACAAAGGTAATTTCAGGATGCTTCTGCCAAAATCCTTGACATTTTGGAGGGAAAACCAGACCTGATCATTGGCAACTACACTGATGGCAACTTGGTGGCATCCCTCATGGCAAGCAAACTAGGAGTCACTCAGGTGAAAAAAAAATGGGTCGGCAAATGGGATCATGCAAATATTTTGTTTATCTTTTGCTATCAGAATGACACACCAAATGATCTTCTAATAGGGGACGATTGCACACGCTCTCGAGAAGACAAAGTATGAGGATTCAGATGTCAAGTGGAGAGAGCTGGACAAGAAATACCACTTCTCCTGCCAATTCACTGCTGATATGATTGCTATGAACACTACTGACTTTATCATCACCAGTACATACCAAGAAATTGCTGGAAGGTAAGTGGAATATTTTACTATAAGTTCAGTGCACTCACAACCACCTTAATCCTAGAGGCCTGAAATGTGAACATATCACGCAGCAAAGAGAAGCCTGGCCAATATGAGCACCACTATGCGTTCACAATGCCCGGGCTTTGCCGCTTCGCCACAGGCATCAATGTCTTTGATCCAAAGTTCAACATTGCTGCACCCGGCGCAGACCAGTCAATGTACTTCCCCTTCACACAGAAGCAGAAGCGGCTGACAGATTTACACCCACAGATTGAGGAGTTGCTCTACAGCAAGCAGGACACTGATGAACACATGTAAGTCCCTGATTCAAACACACACACACACACACACACACACACACACACACACACACACACACACACACACACACACACACACACACACACACACACACACACACACACACACACACACACACACACACACACACACACACACACACACACACACACACACACACACACACAAGACAGGAACAAGCCAATCATCTTCTCAATGGCAAGACTAGACAAGGTAAAGAACATCACAGGACTAGTGGAGTGGTATGGCCAGAACAAGAAGCTGAGGGGCCTCGTGAACCTTGTCGTCGTTGCTGGCCTGTTGGATGCTTCACAGTCCAAGGACCGAGAAGAAGTAGAAGAAATCAACAAGATGCACAATCTGATTGACAAGTATCAGCTGAAAGGGCAAATCCGCTGGATCAGAGCACAGACTGATCGTGTCCGCAATGGCGAGCTGTACCGTTGCATTGCCGACTCAAAGGGTGCATTTGTTCAGGTATGCAACAACTTCAATTATATATGTTGGACCATGGGTGATATATGCCCCCACAATTGAAAGCTGCAGGACATACGAGTCAACCAAAACTTAATAACATTATAAATTTATGATAAATATGGTTTCAGCCTGCACTCTATGAAGCATTTGGGTTGACTGTGATTGAGGCGATGAACTGCGGCTTGCCCACCTTTGCAACAAATCAGGGGGGACCAGCAGAGATCATTGTCGATGGTGTCTCCGGTTTCCACATAAACCCAATGAATGGCAGGGAGGCAAGCGACAAGCTTGCAGACTTCTTCGAAAAGTGCAAGGAAGACCCAAGCTACTGGAACAAGGTGTCCACTGCTGGGCTTCAACGAATCTACGAATGGTAGGCACCGTTTTCTTACTGACTACCTCTTGTACAAGTATCTAATGGACAACTAACCATACCTTGTTATGCATGATGGCAGCTACACATGGAAGATTTATGCAACTAAGGTGCTGAACATGGGTTCAACATATGGCTTCTGGAAGACTCTGAACAAGGAGGAGAGGGTAGCCAAACAACGGTACCTGCAAATGTTCTACAATCTTCAGTACAGGAACTTGGTAAGTTGAGAATTTGGTTAACTTATGCAGTGATGATAAAGATTGTGACAAAAGAGATACCGCTTCTGCAGGCAAAGACTGTGCCCAGAGTAGGCGAACATGCTCCGCAAACTGCAACAAGTGCGGGGCCTAGTGCAATCGCAGTAAGACCAAAAGAAAGGCAAGTGTGCCCACTCTTAAGAAATTTACTGAAGAGAGACCGGAGAAGCAACTGACTGATCCGTTTATAACCGTTTGTTGTTTCAAAAATTTGGACGTTGCAGAAAGCCACAAACTAGGATTCAAAGGTGAGCATGCTTCTTCACTTACACGGTGTTCACTGCAAAACAGTAAAACGATGCGTTGGATTAAACAGCCTGCCATGCCCTCTAACGATCTATTACCATCCTTTGTTTGCTTAGGATCATGACCAGCTTTCTTAGGCAGAAGGATTCAACCTCTGGTTAGAGCCGGAGAGCTGTGATGATATCCTGAAGACAAAAATGCTCGCAGCCGAATTTATTCCATTTACATCTGATACCTCAAGAAGGTATTGTAAAGTGATTGGTGTGAGATTTGTATACATGTGATTTGTATTGCGTTCATGGGTGGTCAGAATGACCAATGTAAGAAAATAAAGGATAAAAATTGTACATGTCACAACTAATCGGAATCTTTACGAGGACTGAAAAATGAATTGTGTCCAAAATGCAAAGGCAGTTCCATTGGGGAAAAATGTGGCAACCCAGCGTTTCCTTTTCTCTTTTGACAAACAGTAGGTGTGTAGTTTTGTTTCTGAAAGAAGGGAAAATGAAATTAGTAAGTCCTGAACTAGGAGAATCCAGAATCTCTCAAGGCATCGTGCCTGCTGTGAGACCTGGCCGGGGTGACTCACCGGAGAAGCTCATGTTGGGGATCTGGATGGATCTCCAAGGTCCCCGCGATACAAGATAGTAAGATTTTGGCACCAAACCCTCCTGTCTGTTTCCAAAACAATGAAACATACAAGATCATCCATCTCTTCTCAGAAGGAGGCCCAACGATAGCAATAATATCTTCGAGCAGATTCAAAATGCAAATGACAGCAGTAATCCGAAACGAAATATATAATTCCCATCGTACATTACAAGCAGTGCACGATGGCACCCAACACTTAGTCCTCCCGTAGGAAATGTGCTAAATAAACAAGGAAACACCAACATTTGCCCAACACTCTCCAGGACATAATGGTCTTCATCAAGCTAATTAAGACTAGTCAAGGCCACAGAATCCAAATGCAGGCCGCAACAACTTTAAGAGATCACATTATTACAGACCATCCGATCAGTCCACAACAACAAGAAGCAAGCAAATCATCATCAGAGGAGCTGCCTCCATCGGCTTCTGCATTTGGGTTGACTGTGATTGAGGCGATGAACTGCGGATTGCCCACCTTTGCAACAAATCAGGGGGGACCAGCAGAGATCATTGTCGATGGTGTCTCCGGTTTCCACATAAACCCAATGAATGGCAGGGAGGCAAGCGACAAGCTTGCAGACTTCTTCGAAAAGTGCAAGGAAGACCCAAGCTACTGGAACAAGGTGTCCACTGCTGGGCTTCAACGAATCTACGAATGGTAGGCACCGTTTTCTTACTGACTACCTCTTGTACAAGTATCTAATGGACAACTAACCATACCTTGTTATGCATGATGGCAGCTACACATGGAAGATTTATGCAACTAAGGTGCTGAACATGGGTTCAACATATGGCTTCTGGAAGACTCTGAACAAGGAGGAGAGGGTAGCCAAACAACGGTACCTGCAAATGTTCTACAATCTTCAGTACAGGAACTTGGTAAGTTGAGAATTTGGTTAACTGATGCAATGATGATAAAGATTGTGACAAAAAAGACACCGCTCCTGCAGGCAAAGACTGTGCCCAGAGTAGGCGAACATGCTCCGCAAACTGCGACAAGTGCGGGGCCTAGTGCAATCGCAGTAAGACCAAAAGAAAGGCAAGTGTGCCCACTCTTAAGAAATTTACTGAAGAGAGACCGGAGAAGCAACTGACTGATCCGTTTATAACCGTTTGTTGTTTCAAAAATTTGGACGTTGCAGAAAGCCACAAACTAGGATTCAAAGGTGAGCATGCTTCTTCACTTACACGGTGTTCACTGCAAAACAGCAAAATGATGCGTTGGATTAAGCATCCTGCCATGCCCTCTAACGATCTATTACCATCCTTTGTTTGCTTAGGATCATGACCAGCTTGCTTGGGCAGAAGGATTCAACCTCTGATTAGAGCTGGAGAGCTCTGATGATATCCTGAAGACAACGCCGAATTTATTCTATTTATATCCTATACCTCAAGAAGGTATTGTAAAGTGATTGGTGTGAGATTTGTATACATGTGATTTGTATTGCGTTCATGGGTGGTCAGAATGACCAATGTAAGAAAATAAAGGATAAAAATTGTACATGTCGCAACTAATGAGAATCTTTACGAGGACTGGAAAATGAATTGTGCCCAAAATGCAAAGACAGTTCCATTGGGGAAAAAAATGTGGCAACCCAGTGTTTCCTTTTCTCTTTTGACGAACAGTAGGTGAGTAGTTTTGTTACTAAAAAAAAAGGAAAATGAAAGGAACAGACTGTAGAGGAAGGAGTAACCGAGTAAGTCCTGAACTAGGAGAATCCAGAATCTCTCAAGGCATCGTGCCTGCTGAGACCTGGCCGGGGTGACTCAATGGAGAAGCTCATGTTGGGGATCTGGATGGATCTCCAAGGTTTAGGGTTTTGGCACCAAACCCCCCTGTCTGTTTCCAAAACAATGAACATACAAGACCATCCATCTCTTCTCACAAGGGCGCCCAATGATATCTTCAAGCGGATTAAAAATGCAAATGACAGCAGTTATCCGAAACGAAATATATAATCCCCATCGTACATTACAAGCAGGGCACGATGGCAACTACCACTTAGTCCTCCCGTAGGATATGGCCCCACAATCTTCAGGACATCATGGTCTTCATCAAGCTAATTAAGACTAGTCAAGGCCACAGAATCCAAATGCAGGCCGCAACAACTTTAAGAGATCACATTATTACAGACCATCCGATCAGTCCACAACAACAAGAAGCAAGCAAATCATCATCAGAGGAGCTGCCTCCATCGGCTGCTGCTCATTCCATCAGCCACTGATCAGCAGTAGAACATGACCTTCTTGACGCTGTCCTTGAGTGCGGGAAGGGGCCGCACGGCTCCGGCGAAGGCGGCGCGGGTACTGCGGGACGTCGACGTGCTGGATTGCGCGCCGCCACGCCCGCTCACCATTGAACCGCTGTCCCCCGAGCTGTCTGGCTCCATATAGAAACGGGCGCGGAACGCCGCCAGATGAGCGTAGTATGCCGGTGGAACTGCAACAAAACCCTTCGTCAGGCAGGCAAATCTCATGTGACACAACACAATGCATGTATCTCAATACATCGCTTACCGATAGATACAGAACGTGTGCACCTCGCATAACTGCACACGCAGTTCAAAAACTTGTTCAGAGTGTTGACAATAAATAAATAATCAAATAAATTTTAGGCAACAACAAAGAAAAAAGAATGGTCGTACGTGTAGCAGAGGTTGTTGGTAAGAGTCTGCAGTGCATCAGCTGTGAAGTTGTTCTCGTCCCACAGGACATGGTAATGAGCAGGACGGCTTGTGCCCTGCGGAGGGACGGAGATCATCATTTCAACTCTTGCATTACACATCTTTCTTTAAACGACACGTGTCTTTACCTTGATGCCAGCATGGCTGCAGAGGAAGAAGTCAAACTCGGTAGGATGGCAAATCTTGGAGTCCACAACAGTACCTACAATTGCAAAACTCAAGATAGTCACTCAACACAGTTATTATTGAACAAAAAGAAAAACACGCACAACGTTTTCCATGGAGGTTTGGACACTCACCAGGTAGTATGTTTCCACTCCTATCAACTGAGCTCTGGTCATTGTGGTTGTGTGCAAATAATCTTGTGTGGTGGCGTTTCTGAACCACGACAAAAGTCACCTGTGGCTGGTAATTTGCTTCCAGCGACGCACACGCCTAAGGCACAAATAAAAAACAGTAATAAGTAGTGAATTCCATGAACTAGCGGCAAAGTTAATTAAAATATACCTTTCGAATCGCATCAAGCTCATGCAGAAGAACTTGGTAAAATTGGCCTTCACTGACACCATCCCTGCAAAAGACAACCACATTATTAACCATCAAATACACCAAGCAGGGTGTTAGAACCTTTCCAACTCAGTTACTGGTACTTATCAATCTGCAATGAGATCTAGTCTGATCAATGATGAAAACCAGCAAGATGCAACCAACCAGTTTTCTGCGTTAGGTACAATTGATTTCATCTATCTCAGATTTTTCATATGCTGTGGGAGGAAATCTTCATTTTCTGCTTTTGCGTAAATGCTATGACATTCCGTTTTTATCAACGAAAAAAAATACACAGTATCAAGTTGACTAGATAAAAGGTCTAGACCAACTGCTTAATTACTGTCCACTCCATACTATGTGGGGGGTTCAATATCTTTGAAAGTGTGTCTCGCAGCAGTGGAGGAAGTTTTGGTAAGAGATCACACCTATAGAATATTAGTCTTTGAGGCTTTTGACCGGTTGATCTTTTGAAGGATATAAGCAACTCCCTGCAAATGTGAAGCTCAACATGTATTACTTGTGATGTAGAAAATACAAGAGGGAAGAGAAGGAGATGGATGCCTTGGTGAGCATACCTAATCATCCCACCACAGATGGTTCCTCTCTGAGGATCGTGTGTGACCTTATACAGATCCTCTATTAACTCTTGCCTATGAGATTGAGCAGAAACTAAACCAGCATACTTTGTCACCTCAGGCCAATCTTGGGAAGCCACAACCTGCAGGGTTAACAGATGCTAATTTTGGGTTGATGTGCAAACAAATAGTCACAAAACACAAGCTTGATAGTTCAACTTACAGCAGCAATTGAAGGGCTACTATCTTCACCAGGATGAGGATGGGTAACATCAGCTCCAAATATGATAGTTGGCTTGTCAGTGACCAAAGGAATGCGTCTTGACACTGCATCAAGCAGTACAGTGTTCCTTCCTCCAACCTTCGAAAAACAATGTGCAGGATTCACCAACTGAAAACACAGAGCACAACAAACATATATAAACACTAACCTTGACATTTATCTTCAGAGCAAGATTTGCCAGTATCTGTTTGTTCATTTTAAAAACTTGCTTCGC
>LAPY01003006.1:0-14240 GCA_000970635.1 Eragrostis tef
CACATGGGCCTCTGTATGGGCCAAACACACTCCAACAGTGATGCCGCCAGAGGCTGCTCCAATGCTGGGCACATGCATCGCTTGGTCATGCGATGGAGGAATTAGCAGGGGCCACAGAAGGCTGAGGACACGAGTTCAGAGTACACTTCAGAGCACTTCTTATCATCACCAAGACCTCTGACATTCCAAGACAAGAAACTGAAAGTTTTATCCATTACAGACTAGAAAAGCACCAGGGTACTTCAACTGAACAAGAACATTTCGCCCAGCAACCAACAGAGGAAGCAAAGGAACTACAACTGAAGACAGACATGGTCGACCCAGTGACCCACCATCAGTGAAGCCTCCATGCTTCGGATGACCAAAACAACTCTAGAAGTTAACAGGACCATAACATGAGCTACACTTTTATTAGGTACAGGCAAGAGGACGCGTCCTCGGCGCGACATCGGACTCAGACTTGTGGTGGGTTGGAGTACTTGCAATACACCTTATAGGCTGCAAACGCGATCAAGGCGAGGACCTCTGCACCCTGAGTGACCTCGAAGCCGAGGATGATCTGTTCGTCCTTCTTTTTGAGCTCGCAGCTCTCATGTGTTGGCGGCGATGATGGCGGCGGGATCGGCTCGCTTCTGCAGGTGGCGGACATGGACTGCGGAAGGTTCCGAACGCCGCCGCAAGTGCGATAGAGTTGCATGATATCCTTGGCACTCCAATCCTCACCGGCGTCTACGATAGAGCTGTCGTCGGCGACGGCGCACAGACAACCTCTAATGTCCACTGCGGCTACCACCGGGATGCAACACCGGTCCGTGGGAGATAGCTTGTCGGTGCACTCGTCGATGATCATGCTCGCAAGCAAATGGCCGTTGCAGGTGCTTGGCAGTTTCAGCGCTCCAAGGCCGGCCGTGACTGCGAGTAGAGTGAGCCGGATCAGTTCGTAAGATTAGTGCTTTGGACTGGAGCAAACAATAATCACAGGCAAGGAACCAATCAAACGAACAGGTATATCTTGCAAGAACAGGGAGCACAATTGGCAGGGACATTCAGGGCAGGGTAGCACACGAGACAGAGCATACCGTTTGTGCCAATGTCGGAGGCAGGGAACGGAGCGTGGACGCCGGCGTCATGCTGGGACTGCGTGGCAGGAACGCTGGCGGTGGCTGCAAGGAAATCAGTGACAATTGAGGTGTTTGGGAAATTAATGACGGCGACAACTCTCTGATGGATCACAAAATTAGCTGTTTTGTAGAACAACACATGACCGGATTTACTGGATGGAACAGGGGTTATCTCAAGAGATACATCCATAAAGCCACGAGGTACCCAGAGGGAGGCGCGCGCGTACCATTGACAACGGACAGGTCAGTGCCGGCGGCGGGAGAGCCGTTCCCAGAAGAGGATGCGGCGTCCATGTGGCTGGAACGCCATGGCCGAAGCCTGCGATGAATACGGCGAGGGAGGCCGTGAGTGCGAAACGGGTGAGCAAAATCAGTTGGGAAGGTTAGGTCTTTCGACGGGGAAGCAATGTCACAAATTGAAACAGGGAGCATCAATCATTAATTACATCTTGCAACAATCGAAGGAAGTGGTGACACATATATACAGAGGTACGTTCCAAGGAACGCCATGTAGTGCAGAACAACACATGACCGGATGGATATCGAGAGGAGGCGCGCGCGTACGTACCATTGACGACGGACGTGTCGGTGCCGGCGGTGGGAGAGCCGTTCCCAGCAGAGGTGGCTGGAACGCCATGGCCGGAGCCTGCGACCAACACGGCGAACAGTCAGGCAAACGAAAAAAAAATCAAGCTTTGCGGCCGAAGAAGAAGGGATGCGCGCGGCCCGTGATTGAATACCCTTGCAGGGTTCGTCGAGGTCGAAGGGGCGGACGCCACCGCAGGTTCTGTAGGCGTGGAAGAGGTCGATTCCGGCGTCCGCAACGCTCTTGTTGCCGCTCAGTCGGCAGATGCAGCCGTCGTCGCCGTCGCCGGCAGACAGCACCGCACCGCAGCACCGAGCGGAGAGGGTCGGCACCTCGGCCGGCCCCGGCGGCCTTCCCCGCCACGACGCCGGCGACGAGGAGGAGGAGGAGGAGGAGGAGGAGCGCCGCAGCTGAAGCGGAGTAGCCCATGTCTGTCTCTCCTCTCGTCTGGTGGTCCGCTCGCTCCTCCCCTCTTCTCATGTCTTATACACCGCGAGAGACCGCGTGGGATGGATGATACATTGGGGTGGACGCGGTCCATGGCGAAGCGGG
This sequence comes from Eragrostis tef, assembly GCA_000970635.1. Taxonomy (NCBI): domain Eukaryota; kingdom Viridiplantae; phylum Streptophyta; class Magnoliopsida; order Poales; family Poaceae; genus Eragrostis; species Eragrostis tef. The sequence goes on from LAPY01003006.1 coordinate 2,260, forward strand.
CTCGGCTCGACATCGGCTTCACTTTTAACTAGGGCTGACGGAAGTTCCATTCGTTTCTTTTTGACTGGGGAGCATGCCCCCAGATTTTTATATATACCAAAAAAAAAATCAAGACCCAAAGTGGGAATCGAGGGGGAAAATAATTCATTGGACAAGACAGACCCAAAGGTCTCTTGGCATCACAACCAAAAATCGTAGAGTTGCAGAGTCCGCATCATTTGCGTGCACACCAAAATAGAAAGAACAGGTGTATCTTTCGTCGGAGACACAGAGTGCATGCCGCCTCAAAAAGCAAAGCTTCCCCCCTCCCACACTGTATTCCACGGTGATTCTCTCAGGGTAACTCAGCATGTAGCGACAAGATTACCTTCGCAAGAAGCCGTTGGATCCCCGTAGATTTTTGGTTCATTCCGTCCCAAGAAATAGAGAGTGGAAAAGGAAGGCGGCCTCCCAAAAAAAAAAAATGAAAAGATCAAAGGGACGCCTTCGCGTGGCAGCTGGACTGCTGGAGTTTGGACTGACGCGGCAGTCCTCTTCGCTGCCTCTTACATGAGCCCGGTGCATGGGGCACTGGAGCAAACTTTTCCCGATCACCTGCCTACAACAAAGAGGTTTTGAAGATTAACGTGTCATTCTTCAATTAAAAAAGAAGGCACAAACTAGAAAAGGGACAAAATCTTAAAATATGCTTCCTCTTAACCACACCAGCTCAATTATTTTAGTCAATAGTTGGCCACATAAAACACTCAAGACATATACGCACCAATTTCATTGTGCGGGGTCATAAAACGCTCAGAACAGTCCATGCCGGATGACGACCATATAATCACCGTGTTCGGTCGGTTGCAGCTGCGGCTGCGACTACAAAAAAATAACTGTAGACATTTTAGTGACTGTAGAAGAAATAACTAAAATATTATAGCTGCTGCAAAACAGCCAGACGAACATTATGAATGGTTCATTTACAGGAGCCTCGACGATGTGATGTGACGTGTTTAAGCTTATGCTTTAGATCCATCGCAAAAAAAATGCTTGTGCTTTAGAGCCCGTTAACGCAGGCTGCGGCGTCCGGTGTGTGCACGGTGTACCGTTGCTTTATTAATGCAGTTTCATCTTTAACTTTTTTTTTGTTGTACCATTCTGTGAGCTTTTGTATCATTCGTATTTGAGGAGGTTTAGAGGTCAGCCACACCGACCCTTTACTAATCTTTTGCATTTTGATTAGCAAGGATGTAGCATTTTTAGCTGTTTCGTACAAGCTATAAACTACCGAACACAATATATATTTATTTATTTTTAAAACTTGCACGCACCTCAAAGCAGTCCGGCTATATTATATATTTATTTATTTAGTCTCCAAGCCCGGCCCGGCCCTGTCCCATCCAGCCTGCTCCAACCCATCCGTGATTCTCTCGAATCGAAACGAGTGTTATATGGGCTTTCTTTGTGTCGTGGGCTGTATGGTCCATAACCGATCTGTGGCAGGAGTGCGCGAGTGGCCCATGAAGGTATGAGACTGTCTGTCAGCACGTGGACTGAAAGTGGCTGCCCGTGGGTCAAAACTGACTCAAATCCCTGCCAAAAAAAGTAAAATAAAATACTGACTCAAATCAATGAGATTTCTTATGGTTTGGTACTTGAACATTTTAATATTCCAGTTAATTAGATCCACGGAATGACGGCCGCAGCTGATTAAGCTGCATCAAATGGTCGTCATTTCAAATTGTAGTTCTCTACTTGTTCGATCTTGTCATGGATTGGGGTCGATACCATTGTCAAAACTTCAAAACAGAAGCTCAATCAAATTTATTGTTTGGCCTCCGTGGTGGTGAGCTGACGCCTTCCGTCGCCTCCGTGGCTGTTGGCAGCGGGCCGGCAGTACTCTAAGAGCTCACGAGTAGTTTTCATCGGGCAGGTTGGCGTGAGCAACTAGCAGCGCTCCATTTTGGACGCCTGAGCCTGAGCTCCATGCATGTCTCTGGCACAGCTCCAGGCCAGGCAAATGGCTCCAGGGCATCAACCAAATAGTACATGCCCGTACATGCATGGGGTGAGCCATGGTCGCAACAAGCTGCAGCCTCCAGAACACATTGCTGTCGAGAAGAAGTCTGCTGCAAGTTTGCCTGTGCACGTCCTTAGTTTCCAATTCTACTCAGGAGCAAAAATAACTACGGGGGTGTTCTTTTTTTTTCGCCAAGATTTTAGCCATTTAGAATATTGCCATTTAGGAGTACTAATTAAAGTCTAATTACAAAATTAATTGCAGAACTCTGTGCTAATTTGCGAAACGAATCTAATAAGTGTAATTAAGCTGTAATTAGAAGATGGTTACTGTAGCACCACTATAGCGAAACATAGATTAATTAGGCTCGTTAGATTCGTCTCAAAATTAGCCCTCATTTGTAAAAAGGTTTTATAATTAGACTTTATTTAATACTCTTAAATGACAAGATTTTTTTTGATGTGACAAGTCTGATTCCGTATTCAGATATCAATCGGCTTGTCAATTGCCTGAGCTGCAGCAGGTTATGGATTCGACCGGACACTCGAGTGGCAGTTTGGTGGATTCCAGCAAATATGAGGACTATAATTTCTTGGCCATGGCTTGTCAATGGTCAACCGAAGTGATCTCAACTCCTCAGCTGCTCCCCCAACCGTCGCCTCCTAGCGTTCCTCCACCGCCAACGCCCCCCCCCCTAGATGTAGGTAGTTTTTAGTTCTCGTAGTTGGTTTTAGGTTGCTATGTCTGGGCCCAAATGCCGCCAGTTCTCCCTCTCCGGTCGGTGTGCCTTCGTCGCCGTCAGTGGCGGGGCCCGCGGGGGAAATGCTCAAGCGGTGATTGGGAACACAAGTGAAAATAGAGTGATTGAACATGAACCAAAGACAAAGAGGGCTAAAGTTGAGTTCCATTTCTCAGATATTGTTGGTGACCCAGGGAATCGGAAACCAATTGATAACTATGCAGTCGAAATTAGAGATCAAGTAAAGAGGGCATATGCTTTGGCTGGTCCAACTCAACCTATTAATCATACCTTTCTTCGTAGATGGCAAGGTGGCGAATATAGATCATTTCAAACAACTTGGTACGATAAATTTGATTGGTTGGAGTATAGTGTCTCAAAGGATGCAGCTTTTTGCTTGTATTGTTATCTTTTCTTTCAGCCAGGAAAGCCGTCAAAATTTGAGAGTGATGTGTTTGCTAAGTCTGGTTATACCAATTGGAAGAAGGCTTTGAAGAATTTTCAGAAACACAGTGACTGCAAAACTCATGGCAATGCAAGGCTGATGTGTGAAGACTTTATGAACCAGAGAACAAGTGTGACTACAAAATGGATTAATACTAGCAAGCAAGAAGAAATTCGTTACAAAATTCGCTTGACCACTTCATTAGAGGTGGCAAGGTATCTAATTGAGCAAGGTGATGCATTCCGTGGACATGATGAGTCTGAATCTTCTCTCAACAAGGGTAAATTTAGAGAGATGGTTGAATGGTATAAAAAGAAGAAGAAGTCAGTGAAAGATGCATATGAGAATGGCTGTCAACGGAATACAATGTTATCTCATCATATTCAAAAAGACCTCACAAAAGCTTGTGCACGATGAGTAACAGCGATGATTATGGACGAGCTTGGAGATAGAAATTTTTCTGTGCTTATTGATGAGTCTCGAGATATTTCAATCAAGGAGCAAATGGCTGTTATTTTAAGGTTAGTATGTAGTCTTAAACTTTTTACTTCTGTTTTTGTTACTTTAAATAATTTCAGACTAGGTATTGTTTATAACTAATAATAAATTGTGTGCTGCAGGTTTGTTAATGCTGAAGGCAAGGTTGTGGAGAGATTGCTGGGTGTGAAACATATTGAAAGTTGTACTGCTGCTTCTCTAAAAGAAGCTTTGTTTAATATGCTTGATTCTCAGAAGTTAAACGTCTCTAGGATTCGAGGGCAGGGTTATGACGGAGCTTCAAACATGAGAGGTGAATTCAATGGTGTGCAAAAATTGATTCGGGACTTAAATCCTTATGCTTTCTATGTGCATTGTTTTGCCCATCAGCTGCAATTAGTGGTTGTTACTGTTGTGACTTCTAGCCCAGTTATTGCTGATTTTTTCAATTATGTTCCTTTGATAGTTAACACCGTTGGTGCATCGTGTATGAGAAAGGATGTCTTACTTGCAAAGCATCATGATGTTCTGTTAGAAAAGGTTGAGAATGGTGAGATTACCACTGGAAAAGGATTGAACCAGGAAAGTAGCCTAGCTAGGCCTGGAGATACTAGATGGGGTTCACATCTTAAAACATTGCTTCGTATTTTTCAAATGTGGGATGCCATCATGGAGGTGCTTGAGATTGTGAAGCAAGATTCTGTTAAACCAACATGTAATGGTGGAGCATTTGGTCTGATTGGTAAAATGCAAAGCTTTGATTTTGTACTCATCATGTTTTTGATGATAGACTTGTTGAGCATAACTGATGACTTATCACGTGCTTTGCAAAGGAAGGACCAAAATATTGTTGAAGCAACTAGTTTAATCTTGGATGTGAAAGACCGTTTGCAAGATATGAGGGAAAATGGATGGGAGCCATTATTTAAAAGAGTGACATCCTTTTGTGATAAATATGAGATTAAAGTGCCCAAAATGGACAAGGAAGTAAAAGCAAAAGGGACATATACACGCAAAAGGCAGAAGGTAACAAACATGCATTTCTACCATGTTGACATTTTCATTGCTGCCATAGATTCTATTTTGACGGAGATGAATCATCGGTTTAATGAAGTTAGTTCAGAGTTACTTGTATGCATGGCTGCACTAAACCCAAGGAATAACTTCTCTAATTTTGATGTGGATAAACTTGTGAGACTTGCTGAAATTTATGCTGAAGATTTTACGGTTGCCGATTGTTTGATATTGAGAAATCAACTTCAAAGCTTCATTCTCAACATTAGGAGAAGTGAGGGATTTGCTGGATGTAAAGATCTTCCAAAGGTTGCAGAAAAAATGGTTCAGACAGGAAAGAATAGATCATTTCCTTTGGTGTATCGGTTAATTGAGCTAATTTTGATACTTCCGGTGGCAACAGCGTCAGTTGAGAGGGTGTTTTCAGCTATGAATATCATAAAGACAGATTTGCGCAACAAAATGGGAGATGAATGGCTCAATGACTTGATGATATGCTACATCGAGAAGGAGATATTTAGGAGCATTGGAAATGAAAGAATCATACAAGAGTTCGAAGAAATGAAAAGGCGTCAACAGTTAGTGCCAAAAAATAATTTAGTGGTATGCACATTTCCAATTTGTCAATTAGTTTGAAACAACGCAATATTGGAGTCATATTTATCACTAATTCATTTTTTTGTGCAGGCAATTGTTACTCATGAGGATTAATGTGCCAATGTCCAGTTCAGTGTGTTATCATTTTTCTTTTAATGTCAAATTTGTTTGAACATTCGAATTTCGAATTTATGTATGAGACAATTCGAACTCATATTTACGAGAGCTTTTGGTTCAGCCCCCTCTATAATTTTTGTCTGGATCCGCCACTGGTCGCCGTCAAGCTGCTCCTCTGCAGCTTAGTCCTCAACGGCACGTCGGGGCTGCCAGCCCTAGAGGTGAGCAAGAATAAAATAAATTCCGCCTCTTTTCCGGTCCATCCCTCACCATCCCCGCCCCCACTCCCTACCGCTTAACTGGAGCTTCCCTATCGCCGTCCAGTTGCCGCCACCGCCAGATTCGGGATCCGCCGGGATGGATCCGAGGAAACTCTCCTAGGATTCACTCCCCTTGAGGGCTCGTTCGGCAGCTTCAGGTTTGGTTCTGGGCAGAACCAAACCGACAGCCGGAACGAGTGAATCCACCTGATTCACTCGATCCTTTTCTAACGAGATGGCTTCGTTCCGGATGGTGGATGGCATGGCTGCGTTCCGTACGGATTTAGGACAAAAATCGCCGTTCCGACCCATGTTTCATTCCGTTCCAATGGAAACCGAACGGGTATTCCTGGTGTAGCCCCGATTTGAAAATGGTCGGGCTGATCCGGACGGAACCAGTCGCGTTCCGGGCCGTTCCTGGAGTAACCGAACGAGCCCTGAATCGCCTCTGCCCATGACCTGGGGGTGCTTGGTTTCGTCACCGCCTCTGTTTTCATGGAGGATGGCGGCAGAACCTGTCGGATCCGCCTCGCCTTCGCCACCACCTCCGACGCCCCTTGGCTCCGATCCAGAAGGCTCTTGCTCGGAGCCTCCTCCCAAGCTCGCGGTTGCGCTGACGTCCTTCTCCCGGGCTTCCACACCAACATCAGCCAGGGAGCTTTGTGACAACGACGGTGACCGCATGTTGGTGCTGTCCCCGCCGCCCATCTTTGGAGACGAAGCCGATGACTCTACACACGCCGTCGCAAATGAATCTACTTCAACAATTCCACCGGCGACATTCTTCACATACATCTCCTTCGTCCTCAAGTGCTCGAGCTCCCGGCAAGAACAACTCCAACGGAGCCTTCGCCGACACCGCATCCGCTATGTGGTACACATGCAACGGCTCCTCCAGACGCGTGGCATGCAAAGGTGTCTATGTGTTGCTCCTTCTTTTGTATTTGTTGCAGAGACTCAGGGACCACAAGTCAGGCCTACTTCGATGGTACCTTGCGACCGATGTGACTCGTATGCAAGATATCTGTCATCGAGAATTCTGCCATTCAGAGGCGGTTCTGCCTTTCACTTGCGTCTGGGTGAACCTCATACACATCAAGCTTCACCGACAATACTCAATCATGTGGGAGTAACATTCTCGATCAACCTCCGCTATTGCAACGAGGCCTCTTCGGCAGGTCTTCGGTTGTTAGTCTAACGGGTTTAGTCTGTCTTTTAGTTTCAGCTCTGCTCTTCAGGAGCTCATGTATTTCTCAAGGAAGTAAATAAACTCTGTTATAACTGATCAATAAAAATGAGTACGCCCTTTATAAAAAAAAGGTCAACCAAAGTGGTACTCGAAAGTTATATAGTTCGATGTGACGCTGACTACAAATACCAATGATTTCAAGTTCTACGTATTCTCAAAGTATCACAAGTGTCTATGGTGAAATTGTTAGTCTTTCTTTTCTCAAAAACCTTTGAGTACATTGCGGCCTCACTATCTCAAAAACCTAGTAAAATGCTAGTACATAGGGTACTCGGCGTCTAGGGCCTCCTAGGCGACTCGAGAGGGGTTTCGCGGCGGCGGCTATGGCTTTAGGTTTCTTCTCCGATCTTGATCCCACGCCTGTTCCGATCCATAATCTGGACCGGAAGTAGAGTACACATCCCATCCCACGATCGTGTCCACGTCAAATTCTCCGTTTCGGAGCCGAACCCAATTTGCTAGCCCCATCTAGTCGTAGCCCTTAGTCGCTGCACGATCTTGGTTCCTGGTGGCCAGCAGGGGCGAGATCTTTCATCCCGGTGACCATGGACAAGGTGGAGGTCTTGCTAGAGAAGCTGCAATTGTCAGAGAAGGAGAGGACGGGAATCAGGATCCTGGGACCAGCGAGAAAAGGAGGAGGAGCCAAAGAACCGCAGGCTGTGGGGAAAGTGTTGTCTGAAGTCTGATAAGCTGGTTCGTGCTGATGCTCTGGAGGCGGCTTTAGGGCGTATCTGGTGTCCCAGATCGGGAGTGGATTGCAAAGATCTTGGGGATAATCATTTTCTGTTCACGTTCTTGCAAGCTTCTGGTAAAATACGTGCATTAGAAGATGGCCCATGGATGATCAGGAAGGATTTGGTAATCATGGTTGACTTTGATGGGATGAAGACGATTGATGAGATTGATTTCCACTTCATCCCAATTTGGGTCAGGGTGACCAAGATGCCGCTGGGCATGATGAATAAGTGGTATGGAGAGGCCATTGGCAGTCAGATTGGGCGCTTTCTGGAGATGGACATCGGACAATACCTGAGGATCAAAATAAGGCTCGATATCAGAAAAGCCTGAATGAGAGGGGTGACTTTGTATGTTGAGGAAGGAGAGATTAAAAGAGAAGTGTGGTGCCCAATGATATATGAATTCCTTCCTGATTTCTTCTACACTTGTGGAATTATCGGACATACCGAAAAATTGTGTGAGGAGAAGTTAGGAGAGGGGCAGGTGCAGCAGTTCAGCAAGGCCATGCGCTATATCCCGCAGAAGAGGTTCCGGGAGGAGTACGGAGGAAGACTGAGAGACAAAGACTGAGAGACAACCAATCTATGCTTCCATGGCGTGCTCGAGGTTCAGGTAGTAAGGGATGTTGTGGAGGCTTAGGCAGTTGGGGAAATGGAAGAAAGACAGAGAGTGAATCGCTGTCATGGCGCAATAACACAAAAGGAAAGGAGGATGCAGACACTAGCCTGCTAAAATGTGTCAGTGCTGATGATCTCAAGAAGGATCTGTTGGAGGGGAAGAGTAATTCCTCAAAAACAAATGAGACAGGGAGCGAGCAAGGAACCGTGTCAGAGGTGGATAAGGGAAAGGGCCAGGGGGAGTCAGGCAACGTGAACTGTGCCATGCAGCCTATTTCGGGTGAGAAAGATGAAAAGGAAGCTTTGGCGGCGGGGAACATGGAAGTAGACGGGAGGAAGCACAAGGGAAAGACGTCCAAACGTGTCCCGAGAGCGAACACACGGGAGAAGGCTGAACCTGCAGTGGTGGGGGTTGCGGGCAAGAAAAGGGGTGCAGGTGAGGTGGAGGATATGGAGGTTGATGGAAATAAGAAGGCCAGAACTGAGGTATCGAACAGCAAGGAACCAAACCATGATGAGAATGCGAGGTTGGCAGTCCAGCTCCGCGGAGCCCAATGAAGCTTATGCCGTGGAACTGCCGGGGCTTGGGAAATGCCCCGGCAGTTCGTGGACTTCTGAGGTGTCAGAAGTCCGAGCAGGCGGACGTCCTTTTCTTGTCGGAAACAAAACTCAACGAGAAGGGGATGCAAATCATCAAGCAAAAGTTGGAATTGGCGAACATGGTGGTGGTGGATTGTGAAGGAAAGGGGGGGGGGATTGCTGTGTTGTGGAGGAGAGGAGTCAATATGGATCTGTGAAATTATTCAAAAAACCATATTGATATGAATGTGACTGATCCAGATTGGTTTAAGTGGAGGTTCACGAGGATCTATGGTGAGCCACAGTCTGACATGAAGTATAAGGCGTGGAATAGGCTACGGCAGCTACACGCCCTAGAACCGGTGCCCATTCCATGGATGTGCGCCAGGGATTTCAACGAAATTTTGTTTCACCATGAGAAGGAGGGGGGCCGAGAAAGACCTCAGATTTATATGGATAGATTCAAATCTGCACTGGAGGACTGTGAACTATACGACATTGGTTTCACTGGAGATGTGTTCACGTGGAGAAACAAGCAGACACGAGGCGCGAACTATATTAGGTCAATCGGGCAGTGGCAAATACGGAGTGGAGAACTCATTTTTCAATGGTACATGTGAAGAACGGTGATCCCTTCCATTCGGACCACATGCCCGTTGTCATTGTCACGGATAAGGCAGAGGATGAACGGGGCTCAAGACAGAGGGAAAACTTGTTTCGTTTTGAGGCGCACTGGCTGCAGGAGGAGCAGTGCATGGAGGTTGTGAAGGATGCTTGGGAGGAGATAGGTGCAGCGGGGAGTGAGAAACTTTTGGATAAAATTAAAGTTGTGGCGGGGAGCCTACAGGAGTGGAGCACTAATGTGCTAGGAGGATTGGAGAAACAATTAACGAAGGCAAAAAAGGAGCTTGAGTCATGGAGAAGACAACCGATCAGCGACATATCTGTGGGGAGGGAGGCGGTTCTGAGTTTCAAGGTTGATCGCCTAGAAGAACAAATTGATCTCTATTGGAAACAAAGGGCTCATACAAATTGGTTAGAAAAAGGAGACCGTAACACGTCTTACTTCCATCAGTCGTGCTCAGAAAGGAGGAGAAGAAATAGAATCGGTAGATTGAAGGAGGATGGGAGTTGGGTGGAGAATGAAGTAGAGAAGAAGGAATTTATAACTAACCACTTTGTGCAGGCTGGAACCCAAGGCGATACACAACAACTTCTCAACGCTGTTGAGCCAAGGGTCACAGCGGCCATGAACGAGAGTTTGCCTAAACAATTCACTGATGAAGAAATTAAGCAAGCACTCGACGCCATTGGTGATCTTAAAGCTCCTGGACCTGACGGTATGCCGTCGGTTTTCTTCAAGAATTTCTGGGCTGTGGTCGGAGAAAAGCTAACAAGGGAGGTCATGGAGGTCCTTAAAGGCGGGCACATGCCTGAGGGGTAGAATGACACCATTATCGCTCTCGTTCCGAAGGTGCAGGTACCTAAGAAGGTGACAGAGTTGCGTCCGATAAGCCTCTGCAACGTGATGTATAAGGTGATCTCTAAAGTCCTGTCGAACAGATTGAAAATGATACTTCCAGAAATAATATCACCGACTCAAAGTGCTTTCGTACCGGGTAGATTGATCTCTGATAACATTTTGATTGCATATGAGATCACTCATTTTTTAATGAACAAAAGAGATGGCGACGCGGGGTACGCGGCGCTGAAGCTGGATATGAGTAAAGCCTATGACAGGGTGAGTGGAATTTTTTGAGGGACATGATGCTTTGTATGGGCTTTGTTGAGCAGTGGGTTCAGTTGATAATGGAATGTGTTACTTCAGTTTCTTACAGAATTAAAGTGAACGGGGATTTATCAGAGAGTTTCAAACCAGAAAGAGGTCTACGGCAGGGAGACCCGCTGTCCCCGTATTTGTTTTTGTTATGCGCTGAAGGTTTTTCAGCGCTCCTGAACAAGGTTGAGCATGATGGCCTTATCGCAGGTGTGAAAATCTGTCAATCCGCTCCTAGTATCTCTCACCTTTTATTTGCCGATGATTCTCTTATTTTGATTCGTGCAAAGAGGGAAGATGCTACACAATTGCAGAATATACTTGATTTGTATGAGCGATGCTCCGGGCAGATGATCAACAAAGCGAAGTCGGCAGTATTGTTCAGCAGAAACACAAAGCAACAATACAAGAATGAGGGAAGGGAAGCATAAGATTGAGACAGGGAATAATCTTATGCAGCGTAGGGGCATGAAGATTGAGACAATTTGCCCTGTGTGTGCAAGGTATGATGAAGATGGAGGCCATTTAATTTTCAAGTGCAAAACTGTCAGACAGGTCTGGACCCTTCTAAATCTGGATCAGGAGGATCGTAGAAAGATGGCTGAGATGAGATCTGCCAAAGAAGTGACTGCATATATCCTCAAGGCCACTGAACAAAAGAAGCTAATGATAGTACTCACGCTCTGGGCTTGGTGGTCAGAAAGAAATAAAATTAGAGAAGGAGGATGTTGCAGAACTGCAAGCATTATCAGTCAGGCGATTCAGGTGTATCATGCTGAAATACTGAAGATATTCAGTAAAGAAAAGGTGCTAATGACAGGTAGAAGAATTCAGAGATGGTCGAAACCTGAACCGGGAGTGCTTAAACTGAACTGTGATGCTTCTTTCTTGCCGGAAACAAAAGGTGGAGGCTGGGGCTTTATTATCCGTGACTGTGATGGTGATGTTGTGCAGGCAGGTCGGGGAAGAGTTGATTCCCTTCTTGACGTCTTCCAAGCTGAGGTAATTGCATGTTTACAGGGAATGTAAATGGCAATCAACCTAGGCATTAGCCACCTTGTTCTAGAGACAGACGCTTTGTTGGTGAAACAAGCCTTGACGTCGTCGGCCTATGACATGTCTTCATCCGGTTTCTTGTTGGCAGAGCTCAAACATTTGGCAAGATCAAATTTTCATAGTTTTTCGTGTGTTTTTAAGCCTAGAGAATGTAATAGAGTAGCCCATGCGCTGGCAGCATTGGGATGTGCATGTAATGAGGAGGATGAAACTTCTGTCATACCCCTCCCGGTCGGTATTCGTGACCTGGTACCGACGATTTGTCGGCTGATGAGTAAAGGGTTTTCCCAGTTCAACAAAAAGATATATATATA
>LAPY01003006.1:14448-28034 GCA_000970635.1 Eragrostis tef
GGGGATCCGCTGTCCCCGTATTTGTTTTTGTTATGCGCTGAAGGTTTTTCAGCGCTCCTGAACAAGGCTGAGCATGATGGCCTTATCGCAGGTGTGAAAATCTGTCAATCCGCTCCTAGTATCTCTCACCTTTTATTTGCCGATGATTCTCTTATTTTGATTCGTGCAAAGAGGGAAGATGCTACACAATTGCAGAATATACTTGATTTGTATGAGCGATGCACCAGGCAGATGATCAACAAAGCAAAGTCGGCAGTATTGTTCAGTAGAAACACAAAGCAACAATACAAGAATGAGGTGTGTCAGGTATTGAATGTGGAAAAGGAAACTCTGAATGAAAAGTATTTGGGGCTACCAGTGCACGTTGGGAACTCAAAGACAAATGTTTTTGCATATCTGAAGGATAGATTATGGAAGCGCATTCAAGGGTGGAAGGAGAAATTCTTGTCCTGGGCGGGAAAAGAAATCATGATCAAAGCCGTGGCGCAGGCAATTCCGACCTTTGCCATGGGATGTTTTGACCTGACAAAAACGCTGTGTGATCAGATTAGCACCATGATTTGTCGGTATTGGTGGAATCAACAGGAAGGGAAGCATAAGATTCACTGGCTTGCATGGGAGAAAATGATTATGCCCAATGGTGATGGCGGACTCGGGTTCAGAGACATTCATGCCTTTAACATGGCCATGCTTGCCAAGCAGGGTTGGAGGCTACTGCAGAACCCGGATGCACTTTGTGCGAGAGTACTGAAGGCCAAGTATTTCCCGGACTGCAGCTGTTTACAAGCCAAACCGAAGAGAGGGATGTCATATACATGGCGCAGCATTTTAAGAGGTGTGCACCTGCTGAAAAAGGGGGTAGTGTGGAGGCTGGGCGTTGGCGAGGGACTAAATATTTGGGAGGATGAATGGCTCCCCTGTGATGGAACAAGAAAGCCGATCACGCCGCGAGGTACGTGTCTATTGCAACAAGTGCCCGAACTTATTGATCCAAATACGGGAAGCTGGGATGTTGCTTTGGTAAATGATATTTTTTGGGAGGAGGACGCCAAGATAATCCTAGCCCTGACAATCCATGAGGATTTGGAGAACCACATAGCGTGGCATTATGATCCACGAGGTTTGTTCAATGTGAAAAGTGCATATAAGGTGTAAAGAGCTGATATTATAAACCATAGCAGGAGAGGAGGGGCGTCAAGCTCAAGAAATCCAATCAATGGCGGCTCTGTATGGAAGCAAATATGGAAACTGAGGTGCCCAAACAAGATAAAGCATTTTCTCTGGCGGTTCTATCATAATAGTCATCCTTTGAGAAGGAACTTGCAGCGTAGGGGCATGACGATTGAGACAATTTGCCCTGTGTGTGCAAGGTATGATGAAGATGGAGGCCGTTTATTTTTCAAGTGCAAAACCGTCAGACAGGTCTGGGCCCTTCTAAATCTGGAGGAGGATCGTAGAAAGATGGCTGAGATGAGATCTGCCAAAGAAGTGACTGAATATATCCTTAAGGCCACTGAACAAAAGAAGCTAATGATAGTACTCACGCTCTGGTCTTGGTGGTCAGAAAGAAATAAAATTAGAGAAGGAGGAAGTTGCAGAACCGTAAGCATTATCAGTCAGGCGATTCAGGTGTATCATGCTGAAATACTGAAGATATTCAGTAAAGAAAAGGTGCTAATGACAGGTAGAAGAATTCAGAGATGGTCGAAACCTGAACCGAGAGTGCTTAAACCGAACTGTGATGCTTCTTTCTTGCCGGAAACAAAAGGTGGAGGCTGGGGCTTTATTATCCGTGACTGTGATGGTGATGTTGTGCAGGCAGGCCGGGGAAGAGTTGATTCCCTTCTTGATGTCTTCCAAGCTGAGGTAATTGCATGTTTACAGGGAATGCAAATGGCAATCAACCTAGGCATTAGCCACCTTGTTCTAGAGACAGACGCTTTGTTGGTGAAACAAGCCTTGACGTCGTCGGCCTATGACATGTCTTCATCCGGCTTCAACGAGAAAAGCACGAATCGTGCAGAGCTAGTTGACTGCGCTCGAGAAAAGCACGAATGGTGCTGTGGCAGCTGCCTGCACGGCGAGCGTAGGGATGACGCGCCTCTTGCTGTCGCATCGCATGCGTCGGGCCGTCGCGCCTCCTGCGACCGGTGGTGGTGCACTCGCGTGAAACATGCATGCGTCTGCCTCGGCGTCTAGGTTCCATCGGGGCTGCTCTGCCGCGGGCGCCGACGACTCAAGCGCTCATGTGACGCCTCCCCCCTGTTGGAGAACGAATTCATGTTGCACAGTAGAGATCGGTCATGCAAATCTGCTTTGCCTGTCCAAAATTGCTCTCTGTTAGAGTCAGTCTTAACAAGATCTAACTGTCTTCTTTTTATCTAATAAATAATTTTAAAAGTTACTTCCTGTGTCCCTAAATGTAGCTTCTTTTAAGTTTGGTCAAAGTCTGTAAATAGCGAAATATTGAATTTTTTTACAAAATCTAATTTATATTCTTATTTAAAATATTTTATTTTTATAGATATTATTGGTCGAAATTGAGAAAGATTGACTTTGACCAAACCCAAAAAGCCATATATTTAGAAACGGAGAGAGTACTAGCTTATAGACAATCACTAGAAATACATGGCGCGACCTTGTTGCGCCTGCTGGCTCGCCCAGGGGCGAAGCAGTGAAGCCGGCCTCATGGAGAGCCAATGTCATCACCATTGTCTGTCGACGGTGTCATCTGCAGTGTTCTTGGTGTTTGAACAGTAGTTTCCATTGAGTTTTGTGAAATCCATCGGTGTCCATCTGATCACATAAGAGTTATAGAAGTACCTCATAAAATTCCATAGACTGTCACATAAGAGTTATAAAAGTAGAATACGAGCACTTATTTATGACACTCAACAATGAAACTACTAAAATGCATATGCTATTACAACTTAAAGATGTCTTGCGTCTGTATTTCTATGGAATTTTGAGTCTGTATTGCAGCAACAACTGTCAGTGCGCGCATGTAGTCACCTCTGCCTCTTCTTGCCCCTTTCCTGCTTCACACAAAGCTTGAATAGCTAATAATCCAACTCACATCACATCCGTATGTGGAAATGCGGGAGAAAACACAACAAAAACAGTACCATGTTATAATAAAACATAAAAAGTACTACAATACCTTCAGCTAGATCTTGACCTGATTTATGTCAGAGCCATATGAGTACTCAAATCATACCATGACTCTAAAAATAGACCATCTCCCTATTAGCATAGTAACAAGGATCATAATTTAGACTGACTGAACAAAAAGAAACCTTTCACCTTTCTATTATATAGATAAATAAGTATCCTGAAGTGCAAGAGTTGGAATAAGATGGACCTAAGATGAAAATATGGTCACAAAAGTATCATATTCCAGCAAGAATTCTTTAGCTGTTCAATTACCATTCTAAATTTATTAGTTGGCACCCATATCAATATCTGCATGAGCACATGGCTGTCTGACAGGAATAATACAGATCAGAAATAATGATGTTTCACAAGCCCCTGCTTAATGTCTTGGGCGGTCTTACTGATATGGCAAGTTTCTCTTCCAATTACCAAGATAATAGGGACAAGGAAGGGTGTACATAGTATTTCACACATTGTTGCCCTCAGTATTTGTCCATACAAGTGATAGAATAACAAAAAGTTACAGGAGATATGAAGCACAGTTTGAAAGCATCAGAGTAGCACAGAAGTATTCATGCGAACACATAGACGGTGCTTGGAGTTAGATCGATGGGACACTGAAATGGCAACAAGGTGGTCATCACAGACATTCTGTGACCAAGATGATGTTCAGATCGCCGATTTTGCTGTCAGTAAAAACATGTGGACATAGCTGATCTTCGTTTCACCTGAAGGGGGAGGGGAAATCCGATCTGAAAAAAAAAAGTGGATATGAAAAACTAAACATTGTTTACTTAATGAATTATCAAGGAACAATAATGTTTGTGAAAGTCTCAATAGAATCCTAGCTTCCTCCGGCTTGCTGACTATCGCTGTCGTCCTCGGCCAGCGACTTGTTCAGTTTCAGGCGCCGGTGTGATCTGGTGCTTTGTGTTCCCTTGTGAGTGTCGGCGTGATGCCGTTAGCAGTCCCTGTTGGCTTCCTCCCCAACAGGTGTTTTCTCCCCCTTTTCTTGTTTCTTGCTGCTCTGATTCAGGTTCAATGGAGGCAAGATGCTCGCTTCTGGGATGCCATGGCTGAGCTTCTTCTTGGATGCTTTGATTCCCGTTACTGGGTTGACCACCATCTGCTGCTGGTCCCCGTTGTTGGTGGAATCAATCTTCGGTCAAGCCCGGTGTTGCCTAATCAAGATCCACGGCTTCGACCTCCTCTTCTTCTGGTGCTCTGCTTGAGGCAGCTGTCGGGAGGACCGCCGGCGTGCCAATCGGCTGGCACAACGAAGCTCTCTGCCCAACTGCGTCACGGTGTCTTTGCGGCGGCTATCCGTCCTCACCGTCTGGTCCTGATGCAGTTGGAGGCATCTTTGGTGGAAGTCTTGGCTATGGAGCCGTGGCTTTCGTCTTGCGGAAAATTCTAGAGCTTCTGCGGCAGAGGCGATCTGTGATTGCTCCCCGGCGTGTTTCTGTGTTCAAGAACCTAGGTGTAATTTTGTATTCTTTTTATGTCTTTTTTGTAATGCTCAAGGGTCCATGTATTGTTCAACACTTCTGTATAGATCTTGGTACAAAAACGACTTCTATAACTTCGTCAGAGCAGTAATGAGATGCTTCTAGCCCCTTGTGGCGTGTTACCTTAAAAAAAAAGATCTAGCGGGCCCTCCACATACAGCCGGTGGCCGGGAAGGCAAGAAACGCTAACGAATCGTGTACGTATCTGATCCATGAAGCCGAGCAGTGTCTTCCTTGCTTGCATGCATGAAACGGTCGAGCTGGGTCGAACTGTTTCCATGCTTTGACGATCCAGACGTGTTCAAATCAGATCAGGACCGCGTTTGTATTCCTCAACGCATCTACCAAGCGGCTGAGCTGTGTTCTTTCTTCCTTGCCTGTATGTGTTGGAAAGTAGGCTTATAGGTTTTTAGTTCATATTTTTCATTAATTGGAGGATCTGACTTCATCGGCTTCCTGCAGTGTACAGCACTTCAGCCTAATCGCAGGAGCACGTTGCTGCTACCGTGGCACCGGAGCCTTCTTGCATGAGATTGTACATCAGGGTGCGCTGATCATTCAATCCCCCCAAGTCGTGTTGAAACAGCAGATAAAGTTTTTATGTCCTTGGTATTGGTAAACAAACTTTTGGTCATATATGTCAGGAGTTTTTCATCCATAACCAAGCTCTCAATGTTGATGATTACTTTCTTTTACTCAAGTAATCTAGAACACTAGGACACATTCATGTGCCCCAATTTCTCTTTGAATCGTCTCCTTGATCAATGTGATTCTATTGGATTAGCAGTTAACACAAGTTTACAAGTCTCAAGACTCTAATTTTACGAACAAAAGTGCTCGGTACATTCAGAACTGCATGGATTGCTGGTGCAGAAGTTGCAGTGTTCTATCTAGCTTCGCCCGTCACTTGTGCAATGTTCTAGAGCTGATTTTCATGAGCACTACTTTTGGTTTCAGCAATTATTTGATTAGTTATACTCACCTAGGACAATTTGACATGCCTATTTTGAACAAATTTGGCACCTTTTCTTTTGCGGATGAACAAAATTTGTACTTGATAAAAAAAATTGCAACATAAAGTCCAAAATATATACTTTATGAAAAATTATAATTGATGGTTTATAAGAATAAATGATTAAAATGTTTCATCACTAACTTTTAAAGAAAAAGATCACAAAATCGCCACATTATTTATTTAGTTTTCAAATGCAAACTAAAAAATTAGCAGCAAGGACGTTCATACTTCTATTAATTTTCCGATCCGATTTTTGAAGTTGAAATTATATAATGTAATATATTTAGAAAGAAAGAATTTATATTGATTGTAATAGAAGTGTCAGCCACTGGTCCGCTAGTGTTTTGGCCTCAGTTGCAACGCACGGGCATTTTGCTAGTACTACTAGCTAATAGGTGGCTAAAAGTCAGTTAATAATTAGAGATTTCAAACACCTTTAGCTAATAATTAGCTAGCTAATAGCTAATACCTAATATTAGCTAGCTAACAATTATCTCTAAAGGTTTCAAACAGGGCCAAAATTCTAATTGATGGTTTAAAAGAATAACTTAAAATGTTTCATCACTAACTTTTAAAGAAAAAGATCACAAAGTTGCCACATTATTTATTTAGGAATTCAAACAAACTAAAATATTAGCAGCAATGACGTTCATACTTTTATTAATTTTCCGATGTTTGAAGTTGAAATTATATAATGTAATATATTTAGAAAGAAAGAATTTATATTGATTGTAATAGAAGTGTCAGCCACTGGTCCGCTAGTGTTTTGGCCTCAGTTGCAACGCACGGGCATTTTGCTAGTACTACTAGCTAATAGGTGGCTAAAAGTCAGTTAATAATTAGAGATTTCAAACACCTTTAGCTAATAATTAGCTAGCTAATAGCTAATACCTAATATTAGCTAGCTAACACTTATCTCTAAAAGTTTCAAACAGGGCCTTAAGCTACAGACTTATACGCCTTATTCCGTGTCAACTTGTCGCAATGGCTGAGGGGGCGCTTGACGCCACACAATGAACTCCACGATTAGGACCAGCCGATTCCGTGTCAATGACCGCTGCTTGTGCAGCTCGCCGGAGCCAGAGCAGGGGAGAAGAATGTTTGTGACTTGTGAGGGGAAAGAAACGGCATGCACCATGAGTCCACGACCGAGCCAAAAGCGACTTGAAAGATCGAGAAAAAAAAAGTGGATCCGATTTTTCAGCCTAGGTCTGGATCCGGGCTGGCTCAGGACTGAGGAGGGGGCCCTGGGATTTTGACATTAATTTTTTTTTGAGGCGCATTTTTGACATTAATTAGCATGTTGAACACGTGAAAACGTCGATTTGCAAAAAAACAAAACAAAAAAGAAAAATAAAAATAAATGTTATGAACTTCCGTTTCAGATATGACGGGGGTGAGCAGAAAGCCCAATAAGCCTCAGTCGGCCGGTCCATCAATATAACGGGCTGCACCCCACGCCCAGCCCATCAGACCTGCTCTGTTCATCACCATCCCGCCGCCGCAGCGCCGCCCCTCCACCACCTCCACTCACCATCCTCGTTCTCCGCCGCCCTGGCTGACCAAGTAGGCGTCCTCCTCTCCGTCTCTCTCGCCCTCTTCCCGAAAAATCGCTGAAATTCCCCACCCATTCTCTCTCTTTTTCTTGCAGCGGATGTGGAGGCAGAGGGCCTCCTCCTCCTCCGGATCTAAGGCGACGGGGACCCGGCAAGAGTGGTGGGTTCGGCCGGAAGTTGTGGCTTACCAAAGCCACTCTAAAAGTCTTCCTTTGATTGGCTCTCGTGTGAGAGCGGAGCAAGAGACTAACCAAGAGGGATATGCTTACCGAAATAACAAGGCAAATTTAGCCTTGAAGGGTGCTTCTGCAGAAAGCGTAGGATTAATTTTCTTTTTCCCAGGTACTACTGTGATACGAAATAGAAACCTGGTGATATATCTGATTCTGCGGACGAATTCGACCGTATTGTTAAACTCTGACTGTCCAAATTCTTATCATTCTTTTAGGCATGCCTGGCTGTGCTAAATCAATTGTATGCGAGGAAGTACTGAATTTGCCTCCTGGCGTGGTTAATAGTCGCCCACTTTATTTTCCTGTGAAAGATCTTACTGAAGGTATAAAACATAACGACACTGTTTAAAGTTATAGTACTCTTTGTTCATTAGAGTAAAACAAGTATTTGTTGGATGTAAATTGGTACACACGCACACACAAGTTTGCACTTCAGTGGAGTTCTTGACATATGCTAGAATAGCTGAGTTTTATGGAGTGGCCATGAGGCCTATTTATACACAAACAGGTCGGTTTGAGGACTGAATTGACTGAATAAAGCCTTGCTGTATGCAGACCCTAGAGTAAAAGGTCAACTAACGAGGCTGCTATTGCAGAAACGCAGCCCAGTCTGCAAGTTCACACTCAGGTGCTTAGATCACCTGTGAAGATAAAACTCACTTAACAATCAGCCCTGAGTCTTGGCTTCTTTTCCTCGAAACTTGCTGCACAGCTCTTGAAATTGAATCCTTCCCAATGCTTTGGTCAGGATGTCAGCGCCTTGATTCTTGGTGCTGATGTAATCCACCCAAACCTTTCCTTGTTCAACACAATCACGAATGAAGTGATACCTTGTGTCGATGTGTTGCTATGTTGTCCGTCCTCAGCTCAAAGGGATCAGGTGCAGAGCCTTGGAGTTCCCCGAGCAGACGTGCAAGCCAAATTCCTTGCAAGCAGCAGTTGTAGCAACAATGTACTCTGCCTTGCATGAGGAGAGTGCAACAACTTGCTGTTTCAGCGAGTACCAGCTGACAGGGCAGCTCCCGAGGAAAAGACATCGCCGCTGATGCTCTTGCGCATGTCAACGTCGCCAACCATGTTGCTATCTGAGTAGCGGACCGGCTTGGCCTCCTTTCTTCCTCCTTTCTTGTATTGGAGCCCAAAGGACAGAGTGCCGATGAGGTAGCGTAGAATCCTCTTCACCGCGGCGCGATGCTCTGTCGTTGGCGACTGAAGTGGGTGACGTAGCCGACGAAGAAGGCGATGTCTGGCCGTGTGTGCGTGAGGTAGCGCAAGCTCCCCATGATGCTCCTGTAGGCCATCGCGTCCGCCACTGGTGCTGAACTCTTCTTGCTAAGTTTGAACCGTGCATCCATGGGCACGACACAACGATTGCAACCATGCATTCCGCCGGTGGTGACAATCTTGGCGGAATAGGCGGACTTGGATAGGGAAATTTCCCCAATCCCCTCCTTCACCTTGATTTCGAGGTAGAAAGAGGGGATGCAGTCGCTTTCCACCGAGTTTGGAGCTCGCGATCTCGCCTCCTTGGCTCCACTCGGTTTCTTGAGGAAGAGCAGGCTGCCGGGAGCGGGCGGCGCAGCAGCTGCTCCTCCGCACTACCGCGGAAGGACTTCGCTCGTCCTGGCGCGGCGGGGATGGGTGACCTCGACGCGGCAGCTAGGGAAGGGGAGGGGAGTCCGACATGCGCGCGGCACGGTTGGGGAAGACGGCATAGTCGGCGGAGCTGTGCGGCGCGGGCCCCACCTGTCGGCGCCGATTCTTTTCAGGAGAGGGCGGCGACGCACGCAGACCGGGTGAACTCGGAAGACAAATAATAAAGAGTAAAGATTTTGTTAGTAACAGAGGATCATGTTAGTTATCCTAAACATAGAGTAAATTTGCAAATGAACCAATTTGGCATGCAACATCACTTTTGTACCGTTGTTAGGATGAACTAACCTGTGTGTTTATTTCCTGCCAAGATATTCCAAGAACAGGATTGTGAAGTATATTATTTATTGGTCTGTGGGGGCATGAGTAGGGGCAGCGTTTATTTGGCTGCAAGGTAGAAACTAGGTTTCAAACTTTGAGGGACAGTCTAGACTATGCACTTCTAACAAGACAAATATCTGTTAAACATACAATTTCCCAAAAAAAATGCTGAAGAATAACAAAACAAGTAATGTAGTTGAATTTTTATTAGCAGCATGTAGGTACATCAATATTTAGCAGGTTGTTTTGTAATATGTACATCTGTACCTTGGTTTTAAGTTTTTGGTTTCATTCAAATATATATCATAATACATTGGTTAGGCTTCTATATGGTCTTATTTGTTAATTCTGATTACAGAATCCTATTGGCAAATTTTTGCTGAGGAGCAGAAGAAGAATCAATCAAGAATATTCCTTGCTGATATAAATGCACCCAATGCTGTGTGGACTCAGGCACGGTTGTCATATTTGTTTCTTTCGTCTATAAGATTATTTGAACAGTAAACTGATAAACTATGTTTTCCAGATTAAGGAAATGTGTCATACCTCACACATGGCTGGTGTTCCTGTTGTCATTGATTCTGAAGGTAGATTGTGTGCTTTCGCTATTTATCTCTTTGTCTACTGCCTTTTCCTTTCTTTCACGCATTAGGAACTCAAGCATGGAACATTTTTTTGGGATTATTTGGAAATCATGCTGCAGTTTTATTTTCTATAGAATGCAACAATACGAACCTTTAATACACAAATCCATGGTCTTGAGAAGCCCTTAAGTGGTTGTGCACTAATTTGAGGCTAAGATCTATTTTTGGCATACTGCAATAGGAACAGGGCCTTAGGTTGATTTTGCACGTTCTATAATAATATTATTGTCTGGTCTTTAATTTCCTGTAGTATTAAGTTGATCATTTTTCTTCTGGATTTTGAAGGTACCATTTCAAACCCATATTCTATTGAAGCACTTGCTGTTTTCATGTTTCGTGCCCTCGGCAACTATCTGGTATGGAGTCTATATTAATCTTTTTGTAAATATTTTGTATATTATGAAATGCCTGACATGTTACAAATTTACAAAATCTATAATTCGAAAGGGAAACATGGACACAGCTTCATGCACTGCTGTTTATGTGATACTGAGGTTTTATCATCTATATGAGGGCAATGTATGTATATGTCACGAACATTTGTTTTTCATCTCATGAAATATCGCAAAAATTTACCTTTTGTCACAATTTCAGAGTCGAAGTAAATTTGAAACTGATTTGTATGATACATTTGGCTTCCTTGTTAAGATGCCTCTCCTAAAGCCTGAAAGGTATGGACGCATTTTTCTACTGCTTAAGAAAATACTACGGTTGCAGAAAATATTTATGAAGATTAATGTTTAATTCACCTGATTTTTCTAGAAAAAAAGTGTCAGCTTTTCATTTCATGAGCAGTAATAGCGACTCATGAAGAGTGCTTAATTAAACTACTTTTTTCTTGCTAATTTCGGAGCACCATTGCCTGATGTTGTGCGACATGTCTTAGAGGAGGGGATTGGTTTGTTCATGCTACATGAAAAGAAGCATAAAAGGTAAGCTGTTTGGTCTCTCTCTCTCTCTCTCTCTCTCTCTCTCTCTCTCTCTCTCTCTCTCTCTCTCTCTCTCTCTCTCTCTCTCTCTCTCTCTCTCTCTCTCTCTCTCTCTCTCTCTCTCTCTTGTTTATGTCTGTCCGCAAATTACAAAATCATCTTTGAATTGCGTATCTTTTGACACTGGCTGTATTTTACAGTGTGACACCATCAGAAGGTGCTTATGCCCAAGATTGGTCACAATGGGTAGAGAAGTTAGATATGATCTTGGTTGGAAATGCTTCCCATCTCAATTCTATTCAGGTAACAAAATTTTCTCTTATCAATATTCAACGTATTATTTGCATCACACGCAATCATTCTCAAAGGTTCTGCTATCTCCGTCCAATTTTATAAACTTTGACCATTAATTTGCTCGTTCTGTATGAGTATTTTTACTATATAATTACACATGTTTTGAATCACTAAACTCATATATAGCACGCCTTTCATTTGAGGCTGGAGAGACCTGTTATTTGTTTAACTATGGGGATACCAAAAGGATCCGGAAAGTCTATTCGGTTAATCAATCCTACATGTTACCACCTTGTAGTAGTGCTAAGATTTATTTTTTGTTCTTATTTTGGTAGCAGCGACTAAGAGAATTATATACAACTGCACCCTCACGGAAGCATGATGTATTACTTGTGAAACACTATCACTCTTTTTCAGGTTCCGTTGGATCTTTCCATGAAAGCAGTAATGGACCAGTTAAAAGTGGTGATCAAGGCAAGTGAGAAAAATTCGCAGAAGTGATTGCAAGGATTGCATGCAAAAGGCGTGTTGGACTTGTACTGATCAGGTGCAGTGCAGGGTCAGACTAACCAGGCTTCTGAACGCTTGCTACCAAACGTTAGCATGTCGGCTATATAGGTTGTAAATTTGTGGAGTTTGGTGACACAGTTTTTTGGATGTCACGTGAATGGCATGCTATTAATGCTGAAAGTACTTGTAGTTACAGTATTGATGTTGAAAGTCTCCCTTGGCATGTATACCCGCCGTCTCAAAGAGGGAACCGTGTTTTGCGTACATTTTCATCTTTGATATTTAACCGTCTCCCCGTACTGTTATACCGAAAGTACAAATGGATGGAAGTCTAGGTAGGCTTAATGTGCCTTTTTTAAAAGATCTTTTGTTTCCTTAAACAAACAAAGTTAACACATACGATTAGTTGAATGTACGTACAACCTGTGTATAATGAGACCATCTAAATAGTTAGATTAGTGCAACATGTAGAGCACTTCCTGGGCCGCTTTTTTACGTTTTTTGGCCCTGGTGAGTACAGTTATTACTCGGATTTCCTAATAATTAGCGTGCGCTACATATAGCCGACTTATAGCGCGCTTTGAGATTCGTGCAAAAATTCGATCTGACGGTCACGACTCTTTCTTCAACCTCCGTCCGCCTGCGCTCCGCTGCTGTACGCCGCGCTGCCGTCGTCTCCCGGCTCACCGCCTTCCCCGCGCCGCCGTGGTCAGAACAATTGTTCTGGCGGTCGGAACAATTGTTCTGGCGACCGGAATAATTATTCCGAGCTTCACGAGAATTGTTCCGGCCGTCGGAACAATTGTTCCGGGCTGCCGGATTCGCGGCGACGGCGGGGCACGGAGTGCCCATCGTCTTCTTCCATGTGGCCACATCGCGTCAGCGCCCATGCGCACCTCGCCTAGCTCCGCCGCGCAGCATCGCGTCCGTCCGCACGTCGCCCTGTTCTCACTGCGCCTCGCCTCCCACGATGTGCTCGGCCGTCCGTTGTTCCAGAGATAGGAAGAATTGTTCCGGCCACTAATAGAATTGTTCCGTAACACAAATCAATTGTTCTCAGCTACTGAACAAATTGTTCTAGCATGGAATCTGATTGTTCTAGAGTGGAGGACAACGGGCGAAGCCACGACAGAGAAGGAGCGGCGGGGAGGGGAGCCCGATCGGGGGACCATCGGGAATGTTGACCAGGCGGCGCGCGTTAGCAGGCTGATGGGCCGCGCTACATCCCAGCTTGCGCTGTAGCGCGAGGTATGTATAGGAGGTCCCGTTACTACTAGCGGAGAAGAGGAACTGAAAGATTGCCGAAGAACGAAATGCTACCGAACCTCCGACCGAGTAGGAGGTGAATCATTATTTGCCGAGATCGGCTCGTATTCCGTGCGTGCGGAGGGCGTTGCCGGTGCGTGTTGTTGTTGTGCCACCCGGGCGACTCGGACTCTGTTTGCACGTATCCGAACTGGACTCACTCCTGGCTCTTTTTCTTTTCTTCTCTCATCATCATATAAATATGAGGCACCGGGTTTGGGCCTCCGTCGATCACATCAGATCACAGATCAGTCAGTCCGACGGGATGGCCGCCGCCGAGCTTATTCCTTGCGGGCTACCGCCGGGGGCGAAGCCAGGAATAACCATCATCGGGGTCAGTCATTAGGATTCAAAAGTTTTTACTGAGGTCTTCACTAGAAATCAAGTGACAAGTACACAGGTTTGCAAAAAGTCGTCGGGGTCGGCCGACCCCGATGACTGAACGTAGCTTCGCCCCTGGCTACC
>LAPY01003007.1:9690-20724 GCA_000970635.1 Eragrostis tef
AATTTAGACGGTAGCCAGTACATTGGTCGAAAGACACGCTGGGCGTAGTTGGGCAGGTCTAGGCCGCAACGCACTGCTGGTAGGACGGCTGCCCAACTCCTTGCCATCTGGGTCCGCCTGAATTGTTTACTGTCTTGCAAAAGGTTGCCGTATATGACTTTGTGCATATACGTCGTGTATCTCGAGTTTTGCCAGCTGGTGTAAAATCGATTGCAATCGTTGTCCCTCGCAGTAATGAGTACCCGCTTGTGAGAGTTGCCTTCACGTAGCACACATGATACTTGCTTATGATGATGGATGTTGATGATATATGCAATTGCCATATGGATTGTTGCTCCTGATTACTTATGTTTATCTTACTGCCTGTTACTTGTTTGTACTTGATTTACTTTTCGCTATGCTCACATATGCTCTTGTTTAAAGAACTAAAAGTTGGCAAAAATATGGTTAGCTATATGCTATTTGCTTAGTGCGAGTCCTTTTAAATTCAGCCATCCTATGGTAAGCTTTTGCATGTCTAGGTGTCATTTGACGGGTAAGACTTGCTGAGTAATTAGTACTCAGGCTTTGTGCCCATGTGGTTTTCAGATAGTGGAGATATTACTTTGCCTCATGGAGTGTTTCCTTGGGATGTGCAAGTCCCAGAATCGCGACGCTGCAATGATTGTGTTTGCTGCTAGAGTGGTAATCCGTACGGGCTCGGGTTATTACTACTGTTGTACCGTTGAGAGTTAGATATAGCTCTCGTATATCTTTGGTGTTTTTGAACTTATCGTTTATCGCTTCCGCTAAATATTGAACTTCCGCTGTACTCTGAACATAACTTGTAATAATAGTAATGAAAATTTGGTTTCAAGTGTTGTATTATCTCGTGTCTGCTTAAACAACACCGTGAGACAAAGATACTGTGGATCGGACTGTTAGAAAAAGGATAGGAATAGAAATTTCTTCCAACAGGCAATACTCAAAAGAGCAAGAAAAAACGGAATCAGTTTCATCCACGACGAAAATGGTAACTCAATAGTCACTCCAACTGAAATAGCTGATGTTTTCATCCATTACTTTCAAAATTTGTTTGCATCGCAACTAATCCACACAGGACAGAACCATAGCATCTTCCACCAGGTGACAATTCAGGATGAGTTCACAAACTCAACACTAGATGAACAGGAAATTTTGGTACTAATCAGGGAGATGAAGAAGGATGCCTCACCAGGACCTGATGGACTCAACGTCGCCTTTTACAGAGCAGCATGGCCGTGGATAAAAGATGATGTTACAGCTCTACTGCGCGACTTCTACGAAACAGGTCAAATGCATCCAGATCTTAAAGCCACTTGCATTGTTCTTATTCCGAAGAAAATAAACCCCATCATCCCTCAAGACTTTAGACCCATCACCCTGTGTAATGTCATCTACAAAATCATTGCAAAATCTCTTTCTCAACGCATTACAGATCACCGTCCTGACTACGTGCATGCCTCTCAAAATGCATTCATGCCTCTCAAAATGCATTCATTAAAGGTAGACGTATTACTACTAATATCATCGCCCAGGAAATAGTTCATTCTTTTCGTCTTAAATCCTGGGACCAAAAAGCCTTCATGATTAAAATTGATTTAGCTAAAGCCTTTGATAGAATTGAATGGTCTTTCATCCTAAGTGCGCTTAGACGTCAGGGGTTTCATAGCCATTTTATCGACCTAGTTCATGCATGCATGGCTGCACCCACTTTCTCTGTGTTGATAAATGGATAGGCACATGGTCGCTTTCAATCGCAACGAGGAATCCGACAAGGTTGTCCCCTCTTGCCGTACCTCTTCGTTCTTGCAATCAATGAACTATCAATACGTCTGCAGCAAGCTCTACAAGAAAACACTCTAACAGGTATTTCGTTGGGCCCAAACTGCCCACCAATTCATTCCATCATGTTTGCAGATGATCTTATTATATGTGGAGAAGCTGACATGCTGGAGGTTAATATAACTAAGCACATCATCGATTCGTTCTGTCATCTTTCGGGGCAAATCCCTAACTGGTCCAAATCTTCCATCCTTTTCAGTCGTAAGGTTGAGGATTCCTTGCAGGCCCAAATAAATTTAGTATTCCCTGTTTGACCCTTAGATACCTCCACTATCCATCTGGGTCATCCTTTAATCATAGCCCACTCTGCTAGAACCCAAGCATATGCTTTCATTCTTTAGAAATTCAGATCCAAACTCACAACGATCAAGGCAAATAAGCTTAACCATGCAGGTCGTCGAGCTTACATCAACTCTGTCTTTGCCTCCATACCTATTTACTACATGGCTAATGTGCTCTTCACCAAAAAATTCTTGGCAAAACTCAACACCATCGTCAAACGCTTTTGGTGGGCGGGAGTGCAAGAAGACAACACAACCAGCCCTTTCCACTTTAGGGCTTGGGATGACATCACTCAGCCAAATGACAGAGGAGGCCTTGGCATTCGGAACCTCTCATTGGTCAACAAAAGTCTTCTTCTCAACTCAGCTTGGCGCCTTGTGACTGAACAAGACACTCTGCTGGCTGCAGCTCTCAAAGCTAAATACTACCCTTACAACTCCTTCTGGACTGCCCCGAAACATCTCCCCAAATCTGTTTTCTGGTCCTCTCTCATGGCAGTTCGAACTGAGTTTCAAAATCATTGCACCTACCAAATATGCAGAGGGAGCACAAACATTTGGAATGCACCGTGGTGTCCAATTTGGAACCATATGCATGACTTGCTTATCCACCCCAACCCGCTTCCAACCCTTCCAAACATAGTCCCTGATCTTTGGCTGCCGGGCACTAAAATTTGGGATCGCAACAAAATCCAGCAGGTGTTTGGAACAGAAGCTTTGAACATAATCTTGCAGGTTCCAATTATACACACTGATGAACAGGACATGCTATGCTGGCGACCGGCAATTTCAGGCCAGTGCACATCTAAGGAGGCATACAAACACCTAGCGCTGCAGCGACAACAACCACTACCACAACAGGGAAGCAGGGCACTACCTAATGAGGTTCTCAACCTCATCAAACAGGTATGGCATCCAAGAAAATGCAGCCCAGATTCAAGACCTTTGCATGGAGATTACTACGCCAAGCGCTAGCCACAGGTGAGCGAGCAGGAAAGTGTTCGCAACACATTGACGAAAATTGCAAAAGGTGTGGACAGGTAGAAACAGACGCCCATCTTTTCTTTCAATGTAACTTTGCTAGAGCAGTTTGGTACTTGGGTGCCCTTCCCATCCGAGCACATGCATTGCCGCAGGGTCCACAAGGAGTACAAACTCAGCTTACCCATCTGATGAGAACGGCGACTGCAGAACAAATGCATCAGGCTATAGTAACACTTTGGCACCTGTGGAAGGCAAGGAATGATCACCGCTTCGACAGAAAAACTTGGACTGTTTTGCAGGTACACATGGCGACTAAGTCAGAAATCAATGGCGCACATGAGTTCCATGGGGGCGAGATGGTCAACGGCAACCACACGAACCAACACACTTCGGGCGAACAGGGGCCATCTCAAGAAAGACGCTCGACCTGTTTCACGGATGCGGCATATGCTCACAGCAGCAGGCCCAACCAGCTGTTGCTGGCCTTGGAGTCGTCATTTGCAGTGTATCAGTACCCATCACCCCGGCCATAGAAGTACAGGCGATGACGGACCCCATCACATCACCACTACAGGCGGAGGCCATGGCGCTGCCGCTAGCTTCCAAGCTAAACAGAGCACTTCAGCTCTCAAGTCTGGAGTATGCATCGGATATCCAAACCATGGTGGCCACCCTGCAGCGAGACGACTTCATCAGATTCCCTGGAGATTGGACGCTTCGGCCGATCCTGTATGAGTTCAAGGCAAACAATGAAGGCACAAACAACAGAGTCAAGAAGATTAGCCGATCCCGCAACTCTGCTGCGCACGGCCTAGCACAACAAGCAATTCGAGCGGCTCCAAATACACCTTTTCAGTCTACATGTAATCATCTAGATCATGATCATCAATGCCCTGTTCTTGAGGCATTAAAACTTGTACACTGGGGATCAATCACCCCTTTGGTTGTAACTTGTCAATGAGTTCATAAAGCCAAGAATTATAAAAAAAAACTTATGGTGTAGTGACTTTTTTTTTTGCGAACAATGACTTGTGCTGGTTGCGAGTTATTGTTATAGCTACTTATTCAACTATAAAGGTGTGGATATAATCATGTTGTATATTTCCTCTGTTCTGAATGAGAGTCGGCTCTGATACCAAATGTAACACACCCTGCGTCCAAAATCGCTTACCGCCCAGCCGTCACGTGGGGCGAGCACGCGCATGCACATAGCAGCCCTCTTACTATTTCGTCCTCGCTTCGTGTAAAAGAGTTAACCCAGAGGTGCTATGCTTGGAACCAACAAGGGTTATATGTTAACCCTCACCCACCTAAACAACCAATGTGGGACTATTCTCACAACTTCACTTCACTTCTGGGCCACTTGGCCGAAACCACAACTACTAAGCTACAAACGGGCTGGGGTGTTACAAATATACTCTCTGCTCCTCATTTTTTTTTAGCAGTGCTGGACCGAGTATACCGACTCACGTATGACTCGCGCGATCCTGCGGCCAGCAGCAACTAGTTAAGCATTCTGGTATTCACTCGTCCATACATCAAGCAAGTCGCAACAAAGTCGGTCAAATCTAGTCGGCTCTACAGCTTTTCCCTTTTTTTTAAGGAACCCGGTCTTGGGGTTTAATTTAGGGGCCTTGTACCTGTCTCCACGTCCACTCCTTGTATATTCGTAGTTTCCAACTTTTCTACTTGTTGTACATGAATGAAAGTAAAATTAACTAGAGCTACTAAGAACACATTGCTGAATCAATTTCTCGATCACAAGAAACCGACGATGCACCGGTTTTCCCGAGAGGACGGTCTTGCCAGATCGAGAGGCACGTCGCTGCAGACAGCGCGCGGATAGAAACGCCAGCTCGTGAAGCCGGCGATCTTGAAGCGGAGACGACCCCGGACCAGCTCGTGACCGGCCGCCATGCCGCGCTTCAGGCTCTCACCTGCCGCCATGTTCACTTGTCCATGTTCACTTGGCTAGATATAGTAGCCTTGGGATTCTATGTACTAGCAGCCAAACTCATCGTCATCCTTGCTTCTAGCACCGACACAGAAGGAGACCTGGAGAGCGGTGGTAATCGTGTTAGCATCTTCATAAATCTCTTTTAAATCAAAATATTAGATTTCAATCAAAAAAATCATCTGCAGCAGGACCTCAAAACCACTCGCATTTTTTTCGTAGCTCCTAAACTCTTCTCATTTGTAGTTACAAACATAAAAAGAATTAGGGTTCTCATCTCTTCTTTTTCATATGGAACTAATGTTTTTGTGGCTTCAAATGCTGATGTGGCCAAATCAAAAGTGTTTTTAATCGACTTTTAAGAAAGGACTGTTAGAGGAGAAGAGAAAAATTGCCTCTCATAATTTTTTGGTTGCTTAAAAACAAGTTTATAAAGTCAATTTTATGAGAGCCTCTTGGAGATGCTCTTATTACCTTCCTTCCACTGTTCGCAGGCCCTCTTTGGAGCCTCGTCCATTGTGGGCTTCATTTCTCTTTTGCCCTTTGATCCCTCTTCACCATGCTTCTGGCATCTGACTACCTACCTAACGGTCAAACCTTTCATGTGAGTTTAGTTGAAACCTAACTTTGTTATGATTTTTTTTCAGAGTTGTATGCAGAATTTACATATGGATTACTTTTTGTCTGGTCTCTTAGCTATTGTGGGCTTATGCATAATTTGGGACTATAGAAGCTCTTTGTGTGAGTATAGTTGTAACCTGTTTTCATGGCTTTATAGGGCCCATGCCCCCCCCAAAAAAAAACCAACCAAGAGAGAGGAAAAAGAAAAAAGCTCTAGCTTTTCACATTGTTAGAGC
Source organism: Eragrostis tef (assembly GCA_000970635.1). Taxonomy (NCBI): domain Eukaryota; kingdom Viridiplantae; phylum Streptophyta; class Magnoliopsida; order Poales; family Poaceae; genus Eragrostis; species Eragrostis tef. Next base: position 15,630 of record LAPY01003007.1, read on the forward strand.
TATTGGTTTTGGCCGTTTGTTATTAGCAAATTCATCTTGATGAATATATATGCAGCCCTAATTAGGCTATACAAGTAAATTTTTTATTAGCGCCTCACGATGAATGAAATTAACAATAGAACAATAATACAATATGATGAGCTCTATGCACCACCCCTCCACCTCAGTTTTCAGCGGCAGCGTCTTACTTTGGTTTTTCTTTTAGGTCTCGTGTTGTACACTTGTACTCGTGTCAACTTATGGTTTAGTGACTTGTAATTTTTTTTCGCGAATAGTGCCTTGTACTGGTTGCACCTAAGTTATTGTTCTAGCTACTTGTTCAACTATAAAAGTGTAGATATAATTATGTTGGATATTCCTTCTGTTCTAAATTATTCAACTACAAATACTTGGAAATATTATTTCAATGATTGGTCATCATCTATTGGACATTTATTTATATAATTTATAACAATATACTCTCTCTTCTCCAATTTTTTTTTAAGGAACCCCTGCTCTCCACCTTCTTCTGCCTAGAAAGAGCGAGCTCCTATGTCCTGGACAACAACTGGCCGTGTGTGGATTTTTTTTTTTCTTCCGAAGAGGAGGTGTGTGGAATGCGGGGAGGGTAGAGAGATTCCTGATATTTCCAGGCGGACCAAGGAGGTGTCTGGAGCGTCGACGTTCGACTTGCCGTCGTGGTAACCGCTGCTGGTCCGACTTGCACATCTTGCAATCCTGTTCCCGCACGCATCCTCGTAGCCGAGAACGGTTCTGGTGCTACCGCACCTTCGGGTGCTACCGTGCTCCCGAGCAATGTTGAACGTCCGATGGAGAATAGAAGGACCTGATCTGTTGGGGGCAAGCTAGTCTGGTACATTTTACAGAGAACCCCCCTCCCTCTGATAAGTTATGTACACTTCGTGCTTACCCCCCTGAACAAGTGTCCCTTATCATTCTAATCCTTTAGCAAGTTCCCCTTCCCGTACCTTCTCTCTTCCGACGAGTCTACGACCGGCGAACAGGCAAACGACGGCGTCCTCCACGGAGCAACTCGGTGAGAGCTTAGTCGGTGAGAGATTCTCCCCCGTATCCTCTTTTCCCTTACTCAAGTTTTCCCATCAAAGTTCAAACAGCAAGAATCTACAGAGTATGTTAGTAATGATAGTACATGAAAATCGATGATGGATGGAAAGATCTGGAGCGGGGTCACATGAGCCTGCGGGAGCAGTTTCTCCTCTTTTGGTATGTACAGGACACTATGTTGCAGTTGATTGGAATTCCAAATTTCGCTCTTTGATATGTATTAAGGGCTCCCCTTTATTTTTATTTCTCCCAAAAACAGTCCTCTGTTATCTATTGGAGTTCTGAAATCTCATTATTTTTACTTTTAGCTAGGAGGAAAGAGGAAAGATTAGAGAGCAGATGTCTCAGATCAACAACAGGGCTTCTATCTGCCATGCGAAGTGTGATAAACTCATATGTGACAGAATTTTTCTTGAAGTCAATTGCTACGAAACTTGCAATTGACAAGAAATTATTGCTTGCCCGCACTCAGTAGGATATTCAGAGTTCCAGACATATGAACGATGTTACATGACCTGAAGGTCAGTTTATGACCATCACGGCAAGGGAGAACCTGCACTACCGAAAGCAAGTGCATAAAAAATTATTTGTATGTCTATTTTATATCCAGTAAAACCTTTAATATGCAAGGACAATTTTTTTTTCAGATGAAGGCCATTCTGCTGGTAAAAGCTTTTTACTGCTGCATTAGGAACTTCAAGGAATCCAATCTGGGAACAGTTGCATGTGCAAGTTCGAGTGACCTAGATGTTTTGTATTTTGTGATACAGCATCAACTAGAAGTGGTCCTGTGGCACTACAATTTCAAGCAATCAGAAAGAGCGAGCTCCTATGTCCTGGACAACAACTGGCCGTGTGTGGATTTTTTTTTTTCTTCCGAAGAGGAGGTGTGTGGAATGCGGGGAGGGTAGAGAGATTCCTGATATTTCCAGGCGGACCAAGGAGGTGTCTGGAGCGTCGACGTTCGACTTGCCGTCGTGGTAACCGCTGCTGGTCCGACTTGCACATCTTGCAATCCTGTTCCCGCACGCATCCTCGTAGCCGAGAACGGTTCTGGTGCTACCGCACCTTCGGGTGCTACCGTGCTCCCGAGCAATGTTGAACGTCCGATGGAGAATAGAAGGACCTGATCTGTTGGGGGCAAGCTAGTCTGGTACATTTTACAGAGAACCCCCCTCCCTCTGATAAGTTATGTACACTTCGTGCTTACCCCCCTGAACAAGTGTCCCTTATCATTCTAATCCTTTAGCAAGTTCCCCTTCCCGTACCTTCTCTCTTCCGACGAGTCTACGACCGGCGAACAGGCAAACGACGGCGTCCTCCACGGAGCAACTCGGTGAGAGCTTAGTCGGTGAGAGATTCTCCCCCGTATCCTCTTTTCCCTTACTCAAGTTTTCCCATCAAAGTTCAAACAGCAAGAATCTACAGAGTATGTTAGTAATGATAGTACATGAAAATCGATGATGGATGGAAAGATCTGGAGCGGGGTCACATGAGCCTGCGGGAGCAGTTTCTCCTCTTTTGGTATGTACAGGACACTATGTTGCAGTTGATTGGAATTCCAAATTTCGCTCTTTGATATGTATTAAGGGCTCCCCTTTATTTTTATTTCTCCCAAAAACAGTCCTCTGTTATCTATTGGAGTTCTGAAATCTCATTATTTTTACTTTTAGCTAGGAGGAAAGAGGAAAGATTAGAGAGCAGATGTCTCAGATCAACAACAGGGCTTCTATCTGCCATGCGAAGTGTGATAAACTCATATGTGACAGAATTTTTCTTGAAGTCAATTGCTACGAAACTTGCAATTGACAAGAAATTATTGCTTGCCCGCACTCAGTAGGATATTCAGAGTTCCAGACATATGAACGATGTTACATGACCTGAAGGTCAGTTTATGACCATCACGGCAAGGGAGAACCTGCACTACCGAAAGCAAGTGCATAAAAAATTATTTGTATGTCTATTTTATATCCAGTAAAACCTTTAATATGCAAGGACAATTTTTTTTTCAGATGAAGGCCATTCTGCTGGTAAAAGCTTTTTACTGCTGCATTAGGAACTTCAAGGAATCCAATCTGGGAACAGTTGCATGTGCAAGTTCGAGTGACCTAGATGTTTTGTATTTTGTGATACAGCATCAACTAGAAGTGGTCCTGTGGCACTACAATTTCAAGCAATCAAATGTGAGAACAATTGCATGTAATTGAGTTTATATAGATGATTTATTGTGTTTTATGTCCAACAAAAGTTTAAATGCAGCTCAGAGTAACATGATATCTGGATATGAATTTGCAAGATATGTATGCTAAGTTACAGATGATTTTTGTTGTAATATGCACCTGTTTGGAAGCAACTTCATTCTCCATGTGGCGCAGTTTATCCTTGTGCAAATATAAACGATTTGCTACTCCATTAGTTATGCATCCGATATTGTGATCACATTTTGCCAAATGATTACAAGAGAATGTTTGAAGCATCCTAACCAAATTGCCAATTGAACACTATAACTTGATTTACATGGGAACAGAATGACAGAACAAGGGAAAAACACTTCCATTGCAGCAAAAGAAATATAAAACAGTGGAGGGATCCACTCTAATATCATGTTATAGCATCATGCTGTTCAAAAAACTGAGGCTTCATATTTGTCCCTTGCCAACTCTATGTCATGCCCGACACCACCAATCACCAAAGGCCTTGTCGTCAGGTTAGAGAGTAACAAGCTGTTGCAGGCCCACTCAACTGAGGATAGTGAACCACACTTATTCTCTAGCAAAGGTCTTGAAGAGGGTATTTCTCCAGGAGTTGCTGACCGTCTAGCAATCTTCCCTCAGCGGTAAAAACTTCAGACATCTTCACGGGCACCGGTCGTCGCCGCAGTCGTCTCGCATCGCCCGTCGCCGCCGTCGGGAGATGGAGCTAGAAGGTACAGGACGGGATTGGAGCTAAAATGAATAAAGAAACCAGTAGGGGGGTTCGAATAAACTGTACCAGCAATTCTGTATCAAAATGAGATTCGATGTTCTATAAGGGGGGTTATATGCAAAATGTTCAGATGAGTTCCCCACCGCGTCGACCAGGACCGTTGTTTTATCATCGGACGGCTGCATTTGCTCGGGAGCACGGTAGCACCAAAATCGTTCTCTAGCCTAATTGACACCGCCGACCACAGCCTCACGGACACGTGGGGCCAGAGAAGATCTGGGCCCACATGCAGTGATACTTTTGTCTCTAGTCTAAATGCGACGTCGAAATGGTGTGTTTTATAGGCATCGATGATGCAGGACGTCGGCACTCCCTTTTTCGACGCCGAAAGGGATGACTGACACGACTTCGGGAGGAGCACAGTTGAGTTTACTCGTGAGACCCGCTTCAATTTCGTAATCAGAAAGATGCACATCGGTGATGGCGGTTGTTGGCTCCTTGTAGTTTTGCACTTGCGCTGTGTTCAATCATCCTGTAACTTTCTCGCCCTTGTAGATTCTTTGTTCTTTGTTATTGTTACTAAACTAGTCAAGAAAACCAGAGAGAATCTACAGTAAAACTATAAACTTTTTTCCCCTAATAATGCTTGGAAACTACACCATGGACATCTTCGTACTACTGATCATCCTTGCTCCGTCATTATCACTCTAATGAGGGTTTATTTGCAAAAGCACACCACCTAGAAGTCAAAAATATCTACAAGCAACTCCCTATAAAGAAAGCTACTGGTAGTGGAGACTGGAGAGTACCAAGAAACCGGAAGCAACCGATCCCCAACGCAGAGAAGGGGGAGAAAGCAAGGAAGGAATCCCCAATGGCTCATCGCTTCCTCCTACCCCTCCTCGTCCTCTCCCTCGCCGCGGCGGCCGCCAGCGCCGCCATCGACGCCGAGGACCCCCTGATCCGTCAGGTGGTCCCGGGCGGCGGCGACGACAACGACCTGGAGCTGAACGCGGAGCACCACTTCGCGAGCTTCGTGCGACGGTTCGGCAAGTCGTACCGCGACGCCGACGAGCACTCGTACCGGCTGTCCGTGTTCAAGGCC
>LAPY01003008.1:30366-43769 GCA_000970635.1 Eragrostis tef
TTTCGATTGCATCTCTGCGGCCCAGATTTGTCGCCCCGCGGGAGCCGTCTTCCTCGCCAGAGCGGGCCTCGGACGTGTTCGCGGAAATGCCGCTTCCGGCCGGCGGGCGAGCCCATGGCAGCGCGCGCGGCCCCTGGACACGCCGCCAGGAGAGAAGAACCGAAGACGCGCTCATAAAACCACGTGGAATCGGACGTAGACGGAACGGCGGGATCATCGCCTGCTCCGCTTCGAGATGGTCAGTCGGAACAGCCGAACAGGGTCAGCCGCTTTGAGATGGTCAGCGTCCTGCTCCGGAAGGTCCATATCATCGAGGCCAAGATAATTCAGTGACCGGATAGGAGTTGACCAGTGTTGGAGCTGGAGCAGACTCCGGCGAGCTCACCATGGCTACTAGCTCGTCAGTCGTCACTGACCCAGGCGCGCGTTGTCTGCTTCATGTTCGCCCAGGCCAACAAGCGGAGACGCGCCTCGATCAGCACCCGAGACGCGCCCGCCCAGCGGATGCTCCGGCCGATTCTCCGGCGGACGCACCCAGCTACTCCAGCCCTTCTGTGGCACCCATCAGTATGCGTAAGGAGGAGGCGATCCATCCAAGTGCAAATTTCTCTTGGATCGATCCGCCGATATATTAGAGATGGCTAGATTCCTGATGCCATTTCTGAGATTTATTTGCTTAATCTGTTGCGTCAATATAGTTACCCAATTTTGGTTGCAATTAACGTGTTCCCGGAACCTGAAACTTTCACATTTGTTCAGCTTGCAGCACCAAGCAGACAAACGCAGTTCCAGAGTTGCGAGCAAATATTGCCCGACAGCGAAGGCACACAAATGCATTCCATCGAGGCGGCGCCGTTCGCCGCGCGCGACCAACGCAAGACGAACACCATACCTCGTTCAGTTCCTCGAGCGCCACCCCTGATCACTCAGGTGATCTGACGCCCAGGACGCGGCGGTGTGCCTGTACGTGGCGGCGAGACACGACCCCGGCCGGGGTGAACGCTAGCTAAATTATGGGCATGCCGATGCTGGCCGTTTGCCGACGGGACAACCCACTTATATTTCGTAGCTACTCCTTTCTCAAATCACTCAGAACATGAACAACTGACTAGTGGATAGTTCTTCCTTCTCTTGGAACAGCAAGCTGTGGTACACACTTGTTCTTTTGTGCCACATTTATACTAGTCAAATTTGGATACACTCGATCCATTTTCAGTTGTATCATGTGATGATTGGATCGTTCATGATGTTTTTCTTTAACTCATCGAAGACCAATCATTGGAAGAAGAAAGCAAAAAAAAAATATCCTGCCTACCTGACTATTTATCATACATCTGTTTAGGAAACTTTGTAAAACCTCTCGTTTTATAGTTCTTGTGTCACTTAACCCCATGTTTTACGGTCATATTGTTTCCCAAAACCCACCTATTTCAACCATGAATATGAAACGTGAACTATAGATTTATGCTTGCATGATGCAATTTATGTTATCAAATTGATTAATGAAATCATTTAGTTGGATGCACGACCATGTAATCTCCAAACTAGAGTCCATAGGAAAAATTCGTATTATTTTGATAGGAATAAGGTTTTATGAAATAATTTGAACAAGAATACTCAAGATTAAGTGATACTAGCAAAAACAAATCTAGGATACAGGGTTTTATGAAACTTACTCTCATTATTTATGTCATCAATCTCCACGCAAAGCTTACATTTTTGGTTTATCAGGATTGCAAAGGTCCAGGGTTGCAGGTACAACCTTGCCAGAAACATGCCTACTTTCCGCAAGAACAAATTTTAGTAAGTATTCTCAGCCAGAAATTATGCTCTCTTTTTTGTCTCAAAAAATGATGACATGTTTCTCTTGGTGTTTTTCACCTCTGTATATTAGGCTTTGTGAAAGGACATCGCTACTAGATTCAATCGATACGCAGAATTAGACATAATTTTGCATTCCTACTGGCCTTGTTGTCTTTAGAAGTATTTTGATCGGAAGGTTTCCCCTTCAGTGTGCAGGAGGATTGAACCACGAGAACTTAGAGGTGAAACAATCAAATGTGGTTGATCAAACTTATCTATAGAGATGAAAATAATCAAGAGCTCACCGATGTTTGAGTTTCTTTGAGTTTTTTATGTTTCTCCTGTATTCTTCCTTCCCAGCAATGTATCTCTGTTTTTTTTCATAATATTTCTTCGTAAAAGAAACTTTTATTTAAAATAATTATTTGTATTTATTTTGCTAGTCAAATTTAAATAAGTTTGACTTTGGCCAAATCAAGAAATCTAAGCCGGATAGAGTAATAATTGATTATATGAAAATAAGGAACTTGTGTGTTACCAAGTGTTCTTTTTTTTTTTTGGGGCACTTGTAACTATCCTAAATTCTTTCTTGAATGTTAGCCGAACGAGGAGAAGACCGTGGAGCTCACCTTGGATGTGACTGCAGGGCTCAAGCTCAAGCAGTACACCTCCTTCATAAACGATACCCAACGCCAGTTGGGGCGACCAAGACGAGACCCCACATCGAGAAGAGACCTGTTCTCGGTGTCTAGAAGTACGAGCTAGACGTCTGGATCCACGTGGCCCTCAAGGACAACGTCTACCTTGTTGGTTCAAGGAGCGGAGTGGTACGCGTTCAAGGGGAAGGACATCCTCATCAAGGACTCCATTCCCCCTCGACTTCAACGACGACTACGGTGATCTTGTAGCAGTCGTCATCGGCAAGAAGTCACCCTAGAAAGCGTTGTCTGTTTTTGCAAAGGATAAGAAAGCTTCCAGCGCAGAGAAAGAAGTGAAGATGGCACTGACCAGGTTCGTGCTCATGATATGTGAGGCCGCGCGTCTCACCCCAATTCGTGAGGATGTTATTGCTGCTTGGGAGGCGGGAGGGAGTGTTGCTGCTTGGGACACCAATATATTGCAGCATGCAGGTACTAATTAAAACATAATCTTATCCCCTATGTACAAAAATATGATACTAACCTCTGTAAGGGGCAGCCGTTGCACGTAGCTCCCGCTTGCACAGGGTCCGGGGAAGGGTCCGACCACTTTGGGTCTTTTGTACGCACCCGTTCCCTGCATTTATGCAAGAGGCTGTTTCATACTGCTGCGCCAAAGCTCCCTTCCAACACTAACCTCTATAATGTATGTTAATATGCAAACATCCAAAATCATCAAGATTGTCAAAGCATATCAGAGGCCACATATAGGTTTTTGGGTGAGCATACAAAAGAGGTGATGTTGCAGGAAACTGAAAAGAATTTCCGGAGTACAAGAGAAAAGACAAGGAAACAAATAGTCTCAGAAATAATCCATTTTACTTATGGTGATAAGGCTCTGATACTGAATGTGTCACATTATTGAAAAATTCGAACATCCATTTCTGAAACAGTAGCTTCTTTACAACTCATACATATCCATATATATGTGAGCTCTGTTACATGTGAATATAGTCACAGCACTATTTATTTGCATATTCATATGTCGATGAAATTAAAATGTATTGACCTTGTATTTTCTACTTTGCCGACCACTAAAATCTGAAAAAAGGGGCATCCATGTTTAAGTGAATACATATCAATATTGTACTCTATCTGCATAATCATGGATCCCAATCTTGCAAAAACCTGAATGAACTAAATTTTAGTGATTACATTAAGAAGTGAGTACAGGCAAGCAAAGCAATTGCAGCACTAGGCAATTAAAATGAGTTTTGCAGGTAAAAGGCAGAGAGTCTGTAAAAATTGGTCTCTTTACAAGTGTTCGTATATTAGAAGAAAATAGTACTTTCGCGAAAAAAAGAAGAAAATAGTACAATCTTCCTTGACTTGTCCTGGTACTCATAGACACGGTATTAATTAATCGGTCATATTTTGCAGCTACTAAATCTCTGCGACAATGAACTTAGTTTGTGGTCGTCGAGACCTTGATGCCGTGGAAAGGACCCGAGCTTCACAATGCCCAATTGAGCTTGGCCGTGTGGCGTTCGCCATGTCCTGCAGCGCAGGCGGCATGCAGCTGTTCCATCCGCTCCTCCGGCCGCCTCCAGATGTGCACGATCGAGCCAAAGGAAGGTGCGTCGTCGATGTCGGTATCTAGGAAGAGGAGGCGGCTGCATATCCTCGATCGGGGAGGGGAGACGAAGGAGAGGAGCGCAGCGCCGCGCACGGCCGGCAGCATACGGCGACAGGCAAGCCACGGCAAGAAGCAGAGGAGGCGTCTCGATCGCCGCCGTCAGGTTGGCCGTCGTTTCACACTCCGACCACCGTCGATCGACGCAGTTTGCATTGGGTCGGCGGCGAGGCTGTTCGGAGTCGAGGAAAGGACGCGTGAGAGAAGAACCGGCGTCGCTCTCAGGCGAGCCGCGGCGGATTTTGTTTCGACCCCGGGGTGTCGCTATTTCGAATAACGTCCGGGCGGTCGTTATTCGAAATAGCGACCACCCTGGATACCGAACGGCCGTCCAATCGCATCTCTGCGGCCCAGATTCGTGGCCTCGCGGGAGGCGTCTTCCTCCCCAGAGCAGGCCTGAGCCGTGTTTGCGGAAATGCCGCTTCCGGCCGGCGGGCGGGCCATGGCAGCGCGGCCCCTACCGCCGCCAGGGGCTCATCACCATGATCGCCGACGCCGCACGCCCCTGATCGCCGACCTGCCTGAGGCTCGCGAGGCAGGTCATCGAGATGGTCCGCGGCCTGCTCTGCTCCGGCAGCTCCACCTCCTCGAGGCGAAGATAATGCAGTGGCCGGAGTCTACGACGTCCCTAGTGCTGAATCTGGAGCAGACTCTGCGGCGATCGAGCGTGCCCGCTCGTCAGGTCCTGCCAACACCGGGATTACCTCTGCCGGTGCCTGCCTCACGGCGGCGCGCGACGCCGGCGAGCTCCCCGACCTCCGGGGTCGTCAAACCGCGTTCTACCTCCACATCTTTCGTTTCCACTTGTCTGCCATATATGTCTACAACATGCTCAACTGGATGAAGCTTCTGAACTTTCTTCCTAATCCTGCATGCCATCAGGTAGAACTTCCGCGTTAGTTGGTTTCCTGTTCCTTCAGGGATCAGTTAATTAGCAGCTATATATTCAAGGAGCGCATGCAAGTGTGGGAAACTTTATATTTCGTAGTTACTCATTTGTCAAATCACTCAGAACGTGAACAACTAACCATGCAGTGAATAATTCTTCCTTCTCTTGGAACAGCAATTATTCTGCCTGCCTGACTATTTATCATAATCTTTTTAGTAAATTTTGTAAAACGTATGGTTTCATGGTTCTTGTGCCACGTAACCCCATGTTTTTAGTTCGTATTGTTTCACAAAACCCATCTGTTTCAGCCGAATATGAAATGTGAACTATATATTTATACTTGCATGATGCAATTTATGTTATCAAATTGATTAATGAAATCATTTAGTTGGATGAATGCTAAAATTCGTATTATTTTGATAGGGATAGGGTTTTATGAAATAATTTGATCAGAATACTCAAGATTAAGTGACACAAGCAAAAAATATCTGGGATTCAGGGTTTTATATGAAACTTATTCTCATTATTTATGTCATATATCAATCTCCACACAAAGCTTACATTTTTGGTTTATGAGGATTGCAACGGTCCAGGGGTGCAGGTACAGCCTTGGAAGAAACATGCCTCCTTTGCGCAAGAACAAATTGTAATAAGTATTCTCAGCGCACAATTATCCTCTTTTTTCTCTTAAAAAATTGATGGCATGTTTCTCTTGGTGTTTTTCACCTCTGTATATAGGTTTTGTGAGGACATCGCTAATAGATTCAGTTGATACGCAGAAATAGACATTTGCATTCTCGCTGACCTTGTTGGCTTTTGAAGTATTTTGATCTCAAGGCTTCCCCGTCAGTTTACAGGAGGACTGAACTACGAGATCTTAAAAATCTAGGCGAACGTCAAATGTGGTTCTGATCAAACTTAGCTAATAGAGATGAAAATAATCAAGAGCTCAGCGATGTTTCAGTTTCTTTGAGTTTGTATGTTTCTCCCATATTCCTTCCCAGCAATGTATCTCTGTTCTTTTTTTTAAGAATATTTCTACATAAAAAAACTTTTTGTTTAAAATAAATTATTATTTATTTATTTTGTTAGTCAAATTTAAATAAGCTTGACTTCGACCAAATCCATAAGTCTGAGACGGAAAGAGTAATAATTGATTATATAGAAATAAGAAATTTATTTGTATGTTACCAAGTGTGTTGGTGAGTGGGTTGGGGGGGGGGGGGGGGAAAGGGCCTCTTTGAACCCAAGGTGGTGTTGAAGGCTGCTGCTGTGTTGATCCTCGGCAACCTGTAACTACCATGATTGCTTTATTTGATTTCAATTCGTGATGGATACATTCGTTGCTACTAGATATGGAAAGTTATCTCCTGCGCCCTGATTGTCTGGGAGAAGACCAAGAAATGGAACCACAAGGACGCCATAGCAATCAAAGAGCTTAGCGATCCAAAGATGGTGAATGCTGAGTCCGCCGCTGAGAACATCTACTGCATCATCCAGCCGATAGTGACGGATCCTTGCTGTGAACTTTTCATTTGGCTAGCTAGTAATTACCTGATGATCAGCTGATGAGATGTGTAACTCACATAATAATTGAATAAGAATAAATACCATCCCCTTATCATTTCCTTCTGTTCTTCGCGTCACTGATGTTTCAGTTCATTGATGTGCAGTAATGTTGTTCATGTATTATTTCCTACACAAAAAGAAGTGCTTTGACTCCTTCTGGACTTGTTTTTCTTCTTTTATAAGAGACTTTTTTTATTTAATAAAATTTATAACCAGTGGGGACTGGGGACTGATGCCTCTCCTATTTCCTCAATAAAGGAAGTGCTTTGATTGGCACATCTCATGTAGCATGTTTTGCTGAAGATTTCTTTCCCTGCTTTCGACAACCGCCCTGTTCGGCTGCTGAAAACAGCTAGCTGCGGCTGCTGGCTGGAGCTGATTTTCTCTCACACTGCTACAGTAAAACAGACAGAAAACAGTGCACTAATGGACCAGCCGAACAGGCCTAACAGTTTTTTTTTCCCTTGCCACCCCTGAATTATTGTCCAAATCTTTTTCTTGATGTATTCAAATGTATTTTTGCGTGACTGGCCCACATATATCGGTAGAGCCAAGTATTTCTCACTCCAGGCTTCCTGTTCAATGGAGAGTAGGTTCCTGATCTGCAGATCTACATGTTTCTTGTGTTTGGGCTGAATAAAATTGTGGACTTATTCCTGTAAATAACCTGTCCTGAAGCATTTTCACATTCTAGCAGCAGCTCATCAGCGTCACTAGATTTTGCTTGCATCAAGATACTAGAGAGCCATCTCCAAAGAACAAATTGTTTACCCTTGCCGCATCCCAACATGAATTAATCCCTTTTATCTTCTCATTAACATCAGCATTTTGGAGTAGCGCAGGCAGCCCTTCCGCACACAAAATGTACAGATAGGGCGACAACGTGTCTCCCTGCCACATGCCTCCTTGTGGGAGGATTCTTGTTTAGCAAGTCCGTATTACCGGCAAAATGAAGGGTTGTGCTTTTAAAGACAAAATTTGGCTTCTTGGGGCCAAGCTGTGTTCTGTTCTTTGCACACGAACAAAATTTTGCACGTCATGGGCGTTTGCCCTCGATACATACCCCAAAGGGCGACAATAATGCGTTTCGACGCCTGTTCGCAGCAGTGCCCGTCCAGCGATGGAGGGAGAGTAATAAGCGTTCGCGGACAATGTACTGCTCGCTCGATGGTCGTTCCGATCCACAAGCTGTTTCCGGCAGTGTCCGCAGCTTAATTATACGGACCACGAGTTAAGCTAACAATAGAATGTACAAGCAGAACAGCAGTAACGGCACCCGTAGTTCTGCAGGCCGGCCGGCAACCCCAAGCCTGAGCGATCGAGTTCCTTGGCAGTGCCGGGTTGACCCGTGGCTCGCTCGATCTGTGCGGCGCTCTTCATGTACTAGCTGCCAATGACGCCCCGCCTATCGTCGTCGCCAACGTTGCAGGCTTGTAGACGTACCTTCCTGAGGAACGCGTAGGTTCGTCGACATGGCCCAGCGTTCATCCGCTGATTCCCTGGCTCACGAATGCTTGCTCGTGGCCGTGCTGGGGAACGCGTGGCGTGCGCTGATCGACATGCGTCGCCGATGACTCTCATTTCAAACCTCTGTTAGCTATATAGGCTTCCGGCCAGCTGGACTAACTAGCGATCATCAGACTTTGAAATTCAGACAGCTCTCGTTCCTGACTTCCTGCTGCTGGCGGGCTGACGGGCTCCGTCCTCTGTTTGCCCTGGAGGGCACGCCTCCTCCAGTGGACCGGTGTGATGGCTGCAAATTAAATGTACAACCGCCGATGTGTTTGGCAGGCTCAACTCTCACTAAAAGAAGGCAATTCTTCAAGAGCCCTTCAATCTCATGAGCATCTCGAATCATTGCATAGTCGAGATAGAAGCCATCTCTCTCTTCCGTGGTCCATGCAGCAATACCACATGGATAAGGGAATTCATTCATTAATGCCCAGAGGTTCCCGGGTTCCGATCAGAGAAAAGTGATGACCCAACATGTTGCAAAATCCACGCTAGTATCGATAATACTCACAACAGCAGGAAAAATGGGGGAAATAACTGACGGGTTCAAATATATTTTCCCAGGGCACAATCTGAGTACACAAATAACAGAAAACAACAACAACAGATGGCAATAGTAGACTAGCTATTTCTTTCTTCAAATAGCTTGCAACAAAAGCATTCTAATCTTCTAGCTGAGCTTCTAAACTGAGTTTTTCAGGGAACTCGCTCGACCAGCAGGGAGTGTATGGGTAACAATCATTTACACCTCTTTGGTGGTAGTATCCATCTTGACTATCCAAATAAAATTTTGGAAAAAGCTTACCCAAATCTTGAAGCTTTGAGGTACTCCAATTGTATGCTAGCACCCTGTCAAATTTATCACTCAAGAAAACAACCTCTTTGAAAGGATGAAATCCGAGGAAAACAGCATGGGAACCCATGCTCCTACTTCCAGGTCCAAGAACATTATCATTGTCGGAGTCCCACTCAAAATTCTCTTCTGCAATAGCTTCGTTGCTGTCCTCCTCAGCAGAATCCTCATCAGAATGTTGTGTGATGTCTTCCCAATAGTAATATTTTTGTAAGATCCAAGGTCCATTACGTTGCATGTCATGCTCGTTCAGATTTGGCAGGATTGGAGAAATGTCTCCGTTGTGCTTCAACACCCACTCGGTCTGATTGTCGAGGAACCAAACTTGAAGTTAGGACCCCTGTAATATTGATGCACAATATATCCCCTTGACTGATTTCCCTAGATGCAACTCTCTTCGATGTTCTGTGGGCTCTCCATCTTCTGTGAGCAATCTAATTACTCGATATGTATTGTCTGACAGTGATATTCTGAAACAAAAATAGAACTAAATTAACATAAGAAATAGAATTAAATTAATAATCCTGATGTAAAGCTCAAAACCAAAACTAGAACGACCATGCTTAAAGAGTGGTTGTCTACCTCATAATAAAATTGCCGGAGCAGCATATATAAAGTGCTTCTCGCCAGTAGGCACGCTGACGCCATTTCAGTTGTACAAACCCAACAATCCCAGGTAACGTCATTGCAGTCACCCCACCCCGACTGAATGTCCTCTGCTCCTAGGAACCAGTCTTGGATGAAAACACAGGTAGGATCCATGTGGACGGTGGCCATTCAGATTCCTCACATCCGCTCAAATTGAAAGGAACATTGGGCACTGTCAACACCGCATAGTTGAGAGAAAGGGTTGGATCAAACACAAGGTACTCATATGTGAAACCACCAGAACCCAAGTATTGAGGTAGGAGTTGGCGCAAGGGTGGGCTTTGGGGTTTCTTTCTTCAAATAGCTTGCAACAAAAGCATTCTAATCTTCTAGCTGAGCTTCTAAACTGAGTTTTTCAGGGAACTCGCTCGACCAGCAGGGAGTGTATGGGTAACAATCATTTACACCTCTTTGGTGGTAGTATCCATCTTGACTATCCAAATAAAATTTTGGAAAAAGCTTACCCAAATCTTGAAGCTTTGAGGTACTCCAATTGTATGCTAGCACCCTGTCAAATTTATCACTCAAGAAAACAACCTCTTTGAAAGGATGAAATCCGAGGAAAACAGCATGGGAACCCATGCTCCTACTTCCAGGTCCAAGAACATTATCATTGTCGGAGTCCCACTCAAAATTCTCTTCTGCAATAGCTTCGTTGCTGTCCTCCTCAGCAGAATCCTCATCAGAATGTTGTGTGATGTCTTCCCAATAGTAATATTTTTGTAAGATCCAAGGTCCATTACGTTGCATGTCATGCTCGTTCAGATTTGGCAGGATTGGAGAAATGTCTCCGTTGTGCTTCAACACCCACTCGGTCTGATTGTCGAGGAACCAAACTTGAAGTTAGGACCCCTGTAATATTGATGCACAATATATCCCCTTGACTGATTTCCCTAGATGCAACTCTCTTCGATGTTCTGTGGGCTCTCCATCTTCTGTGAGCAATCTAATTACTCGATATGTATTGTCTGACAGTGATATTCTGAAACAAAAATAGAACTAAATTAACATAAGAAATAGAATTAAATTAATAATCCTGATGTAAAGCTCAAAACCAAAACTAGAACGACCATGCTTAAAGAGTGGTTGTCTACCTCATAATAAAATTGCCGGAGCAGCATATATAAAGTGCTTCTCGCCAGTAGGCACGCTGACGCCATTTCAGTTGTACAAACCCAACAATCCCAGGTAACGTCATTGCAGTCACCCCACCCCGACTGAATGTCCTCTGCTCCTAGGAACCAGTCTTGGATGAAAACACAGGTAGGATCCATGTGGACGGTGGCCATTCAGATTCCTCACATCCGCTCAAATTGAAAGGAACATTGGGCACTGTCAACACCGCATAGTTGAGAGAAAGGGTTGGATCAAACACAAGGTACTCATATGTGAAACCACCAGAACCCAAGTATTGAGGTAGGAGTTGGCGCAAGGGTGGGCTTTGGGGCAAGAGTGCCCACTGTCGTGTGGCGGGATTAACCACGCAGTGACGAAGCAAGAGGAGGCCGTTGCAGTGATCACAAACATAGAGGAGGTGCATGTCCGTGAACTTTTTACCAGGCAACGTGTAGTTCAGCCGGCCAGAGACAATGGTGCCCGTCGTTGGGCGGGAGAGGAACTGTGAGAAATAATATAGGAATTGATAGTTGAAGATACCGCCAAGTGAGAGAGGAAGGAGGTCAGTGCGGAACAGGCAGTGGTTGTCGACGACGCGGCTCCAGTCCTTGCAGACACACGGAGACACCGCGAGGGAGCGAGGAGTGAGGCGCCGGAACACGTCCACAAGCAAGTCATCGGGTAGGACCATTGCTTTCTGCTAGCGAGACTGACATATAGATCTATCGCTAGAAGGATTGATCTGTGAGTGGAGGGGAAGTTGAGGGCAATTGGCCGGGGATGAGCTGGGTGGAATGGGACGATCCCCTTTAGGTAAGGGGGCCACTGCAATGATTTCGCACTTTCGCTATGAGGACAACAGAGTCGTTTTACACTTTTGCAGCAAGATCGCCACGACCGTTTTGCACTTTCGCAGCCAGATTGCCGCGACCGTTTTGCACTTTTGCACCCAATTTGCCGCGACCGTTTTGCACTTTTGCAGCCAGAATGCCGCAACCGTTTTGCACTTTCGCTGCCAGTTTGCTGCAGCTGTTTTGCACTTTCGCTAATGTCTTACACAATGGTGGCGAAAGTAAAGATACATGTGGACGCATATTTGTGAAAGATGAGCGTGTGAAGCATTGCATTTGGCTAAATGAAATTTGTGAGTTCTTTGAAGATGACTGTGGTTAGTTGGAATAATAAGTATTGATAGTGTTACATGTAAGATATGGATGCACACATGAGCTTGAAAACAAATGATCTAACATTCCAAATTTTTAAGACGATGTGGCCTCATGAAAAGCAAGTTTTATACTTCCTCTGTTTATATGCAGATTTGTAAAAGATGCTATGAATCTGGCTCATAATATCATATCAAGCTACATATCTTCTGAACAGGAGGAGTGAAAGGGGTCTTGGCCTAGTGGTTAAGACACCCGAGTAGCACCTTTGAAGTCTTGGGTTCGACTCCCGGTGGGAGCGAATTTTCTAGGATTTAACTGCTTTATGCTTTCAGCGGTAGGCAACGCAGCCGTCGACAGCGAGGCGCCAGTAGTGACTTCGTCAATCTCGAGGATTTGCAGGTTCAATATTCGAAAATACTCAGAAGGATAGGGTTTACGTATGTACGTTCTCACGTCCATGATCTCTCGTAAGATTGGAGCAGTGCAACCTAATGGATTGTAGATGTAAATAAGCAGCTCATACAAGTGTGTGTAGGAGATGACATCCGGCACAACTCCCTATTTGACAAAGATGGTAACGTACACTCCTCCCCAATCTAATTGTCTTACCATATCTGACATAGAGAAACGTCTGTGACTACTACTCGTTTAACAATGGAGCAAGATCAACTTGAGCAAGATATCATGAACCACATGACAACAGATTCAAAAAAAAAAAATGAACCACATGACAACATTAAGGTCCTGTTTGTTTCAACTTTTGTAGTTTTTTAGCTAAAAATATATTACAAATGCCAACAATCAAACTTCAGACAACCAGCTTTTTAACTAGCTAACATCCGGTTTATCTACAAGCTCAAAAACTCCGGCCCAAACAAACAAGGCGTAAAGAAAGTTCGCCATAGCCACGGGTATGCCCTTGCTCGTGGCTCGTGTGCATTGGGCACATGCGGTGCTTCCAGCTCAAGGCGCTCCTGGTTCAGATCTTCCTTGGTGACGACATTATGCTTAGTTAAGTTTTGCACAAATTGCCATAAGGGCAACCACATTTTCTCACGTATTTTATCTTCTACATTTCTTTTTGTCGACGAGGTGGAAATCTACTTGCCCTCCTTGGCGTGCATGAAGAAGAGGATGCGGCGTAGCAAGTCGTCGGGGAGGTCAGAAAGGCTCCTGCCCCTGCCGGTCATTGTTGTCGTGTCATTGCCTTGATTGTGGCCGGCAAGATAAACGCCGCTGGGTTTTGTTGCACAGGGCCTGTAAGGATCCGAAACGGCCTATCTCGCTCGCCAGCCTTATTGGGCTGACATGGGCTTCATTCCGCGGCCTCTCTTCCTAGCCTCCCTGAAACGATCCGACCCGTAACCACCACCCGCCGCGTCACTAACCGAAAGCTCCCAAGCACAGCCCGATTTCGGGCTCAGACTCACTCGTCTTCCTCAGATCTAGGCCACCCCACCTCTCTCCTCTCCCCCAGCTCCGGCGATCGCCGGAGCGCCTCCGCGGCGGCGGCGCG
>LAPY01003008.1:56022-69022 GCA_000970635.1 Eragrostis tef
TATTTCTTAAATAGTACTGCATTTCCACTGTAGTTTATACTGTCTTATTCGAAATTTCTTAAACTTGAACAAAATCTTTGGAGAATTACTATTATACCATTCATTCCTATATTCTTCTTGGCCAAATTTCCTTCGTAATGTACCTCTTTGTTAGGAAGGATTTCTTCCTTTATCTGTTATTTAAATAAGCAACTGAAAATCCACGCTCATTTTGTAATATTTAGTATCTTTCTATGCATGTAGGTTGACTTTTTGTTGTTGCAAAGATTGTTGTAGAATGGATTCCAGAAATAAATGCATGGAATTGCATAACATTTCCAGGAATTTCATCTGCGATGATGCATTTGTACTAACTGATACTTGCATTTGCTTTCAGATGTTACCCTGAATCCTATGACATCAATATGAGGACCAGAAACTATGAGGATCAGGTGCTGATGAAACTCGATATTTGTTTTTGGGTCGAAAGTGCAGGAGGTACAAATATTTGTTGTACGAGAGTTCAATAACATGGCAAAACTAAATAGGGTCTAGAAGTTCTGGAATAGAATTAGTGGGAAGGTCCTGTATCCCAAACCCCAGTGACCGGTAATCCTGCCTGCAAATGATATCTTTTTTTTGTTTGGTTTCGCGTGCATATCTTTTGCCCTGAAATCCATTTTGGCATAGTGAGCGTAATTTCTATGCAAGTCAAATAAGGGAGGATCTTTTCCCTATACATTGTACGTACCCATGACAGTTTCACAGTTAAAACTGACACAAAACCATCACCATTTATTTATGTATGTAAAGTCATTACAACAGTGATCAAATCCCCAAACTGATACACAAAGTAATAACGACTATCGATCCACACACGCATTCAGATAAATCTCACATAGCAGCTTGCACGCCAGAGGACACGAGAGGGACAAGAAGATAGCAAGTAGCAGTTCAGCATAGCATGAGGCTCAAACTGTAGCCGCTGCTTAGGCTGAAGAAAGCTCAGTTGCTGAACGCTCTGCCCCGTTCTTATATCTCAACTTCTCACACGGCAGTGTAGAAAAATACTGGAGTAGCTCTGTATCTTGGACGTGGGGAGATGAGTTGGCTCGACCAATCCAAAGCAGCAGCTGGTAGGAGACGGGCACGGCCGCTCACGGCCGTCACCTACAAGGCTACAACTCTCTCATCGCGGGCGCGGCCCGCCGCGGGCTCCCCATGCGCGCCCTCGACCTGTTCGACGAAATGCTCCGGTGTGGGATCGCCCCCGACGCGTGGAGCTACAACGCCCTCATGCACTGCCTGTTCCGGTCCGGCCACCCGGAGGACGCCTACCGGGTGTTCGCTGATATGGCTGAGAAGGGCGTCGCGCCATGCGCCACTACGTACAACACGCTCCTTGACGGGCTGTTCAGGGCTGGGCACGCGACGAATGCATACAGGATGTTCAGGTACCTGCAGAGGGTGGGGCTTCCCATTGGCATTGTGACTTACAACACGATGATCAACGGGCTGTGCAGGTCAGGCAAGGTGGGCTCTGCCCGCATGGTCCTTAAGGAGCTCGGGAGGGCCGGGCATGCACCTAATGTCATCACTTACACAACGGTTATGAAGTGCTTCTTTAGGAGGGTACATTTCGGATGCCTTTCCGTACTGCACAGTGATCAGTGCGCTGGTCAAGAAGGGCCGGATGCAAGAAGCCAATGCCTATTGTGAGCTATTGATACAAAGTGGCTCCAGGTTCGACAATGTATGCTACAACACGCTGATTCACCTGCGTTGCCAAGAAGGAAAGCCTGGACGATGCATTCGAGCTCTTGGCCATGATGGAAGAAGGCGGCCTGGAGAGTGATGAGTACACATTTTCAATTTTGGTTAATGGTTTGTGTAAGATGGGGCAAATCGAGGCTGCGGAGAAGCAGTTATGGTCCATGGAGATGATGGGTATGCAATCAAATGTGGTAGCATACAACTGCTTGATCGACGCGCTATGCAAATCTCAAGAGGTTGATGAAGCCATCAAGTTACTGCACAGCATGAAGCTTAAAGATGATTTTACTTACACATCACTGGTCCATGGTCTCTGTAAGGTTGGCAGATACCATATGGCATCCAAATTCTTGCGGATCTGCTTGCGTGAAGGGAACAATGTTCTTGCATCGGCCAAGCGGGCTGTCATCTCTGGGCTTCGTAGTGCAGTATTTAAAAATGATTTAAGGAAAGTTCGGTCAGCATTATATATGGCTAGGTTGTTACGGCCTTAGTCAAAAGAAAAAAGATCTGTAACTTGACTGGATGACCGTGCGATCTGCTCATTGGATGAAAAAAACAGATGATCGTTTCCAGAGATGGATGATGAATTATGGGATCTTTTGAATCTTGATCTGTGCATCCAGGAAGGAAAAAGGGATTGTGCTATCCCTAGAAATATACTACTACTATAAATCCATTCTCGAAGGTACCATGTGCTGGCGATGTTGGACTGTGCAGCAAGCTGTGATCCTCAGCCAGATTTTTATGGAATGTTCAATTAGCAATGAGGGCTGATGCACGCAGCTTCATGACCAGTAGTTTGCCAGTTGATCAGCTCAGTCTGATCTTGACATGGTTTAACACCTGACAGAGCATTGTGTCGATTTGAGGTGAACATAATTGGGGTGCTGGAGCGCATAGTGACCATGATTGTTCCGAATTTTGATCAGAAGGTAACTTTAGGTTTTACTTTGTTCTAAGAATCAATACCTTCTGTTTGTTTATCCCATAGCTCACTGTACTCTTAGAGTTCAAATTCTGTGGACCATAGTACTAACCGTGCCCTGTTTTAGATGGCTGGTGATGTTTGATTCTATGGAGCACAGTTCCAACCAGTTGGATGGACAGACATGGTCACAAAATTCAGATGTTGCAGTTAATACAGAACAATGAACATCAATGTTTGGAAGCGTCTGAATCTTCTCTTTTGGGTATTTCTTACCTCCACATTCATCTTTCTGAAGCACATACTTTACCACTCAAACACTGCATGACACCTTACAACATAACTATGTTGATGGACATCCATCATGCCTCGATGAACTGTTGTATTTTGGATCTAAAACTCTGGTAGTCCCCTGATTTTGCACAATATGTAGAGACATCATCACAACTGAGTGTACATTGGCCAATGTTTACAGTCCAGTTTATTACATGTGATGACGTGAACAATCCAGGCCTTAGGCAATACGACAAGTTTTTATGCTGTACCATAAGGCTAACCACCATTCATCTGAAAAATGGTGGCTTCCATCGGGCTGAAGGAGTGGCACCAGCTGTGCTAGCAAAAATCAACGACAGCTCAGCGCAACTTGTGTTGGCCGTATAATTTTGTACTTGTTTTTTCTCCCTTTCAATTAACCATTTTGTATTGTATGATCTTCTTGATTACAGTAATTGAGATACCACTGCCGGTTTATTAATTGTATTGGCAGATATTCTCCTATTATGAGCTTACTCTCATTTGTATGACCTCCGTTTTCTCATATAGCATTCAAATTTAAGAAACTTGGAACACAAACATAAACAAAATTGACACTGAAATTACATTAATAGATTCACAATTGACAAATACTTTTGAGTGATTGTTTTGAACAACTTTTGTCTTTTAATAACACATACATAAAAAAAATGTCAACTGCATACATTGGTCATAGAGCAACAAGTACAACAAAAAGAAAGTAGTAGTAGCAGCAACCACACGCCATTGCGCCCTTCGGAAAGTTGACCAAGTCAAATGGACGCCTTGTTCGGCTGGCTGCAGCTGTAGAAAAATAACTGCGAACACTGTAGCTACTGCAGAAACACTATAGCAGCTGCAGAAGAAATGTAGCAGCTGCAAAGCAGCCAGGCGAAAGGGTGATTGCTGACAGGTGGGGTTAGGGTGACCTTGTTCCTGATCCATGTCCTTTTGCCATGTTTTTTCCTTGCCTTGTTCCTTGCAATTTCCATCAGGGGTATCTTGGGCTCTTGTGACGAGAGTTAACAGCTGAAGTCTTTGTCTCCCGTCCCTCCTCAAAACAAAGCAAGTAGTGTTTACGGACTTCTCTGCCTCCGCCAATTGCTGCTGCCTTTCAATGCCGTGGTGGACGAGCGGCTCGTCGGAGACTGCATCGCGGCGTGGGCCGCCCACCATGGCTTCGGCCAGGAGGAGGTCGCATGTTTGCCGAAGCGGGCGGGAGGAGGGTCGGGAAGGAGCTGCTCGCGGAGCCGGCAGGTAGCCGAAGCGTGTAAGCTCTCGACGAGCTTTACTACCTCAATATCCATGAGCAGGTGAGCCGCGTCCTAGGAACTTTCGCATTTCCATTTTTTTTTATTAGCGCACGCTATGGATAATGTACTAGTATTGTTGGTCTCTAATTGTCAATCTCGCATTCACATTGTGGATGTTGCGTGCTACTAATTTCCTTCTTGCTACTGAGAATTGATGGGACTGTATGCCATTGAACTCAAATGTTTCCAGATCAAAGAGAAGGAGCGCTGCAGCAGCCAAAATTTATCAAAGGCGCAATCTATTATTCGATTTCCATATGGTTTTGCTGATCAGACATGCAAATTTATATCATCTGCAGTGAAAATTTCTTCTATGAACAGTATTGAGGTGAAAATTCTATTAATCTGAAATTGCATTTCAGGAAGATAGGTACTTGAAATCTTTATTCTCAGCCATCAACAATGTTTTTTGAAAGGAACAGTAGGGGGAGTGCCGCTACTGATTATATTTTAATTTTGAATAAAAAGCTATACAAGAGGTTCTCACAAATAAAAGAAAACAGCTATATTAAATTGTATTTAGAAAACAATTTAACCTCCAAATAACCATAATTGCATTTAGAAAACAGATCATAATCATAACCATAATTGTAACCTCCAAAAAAATAAAAAGTAGTTTATTATTTACACCTATATGTCAATTGGACAATCAGATTGTAACATGCAGCCTATATTTCTTAATGGTACTGTAGCATTTCCACTCTATTTTATACTGCCTTAACGGAAATTTCTTGAACTTGAACAATATCTTTGGAAACTTACTATCATACTATTCAGTCGTATATCCTTCTTGCCCAAATATTCCATGATAATGTACCTTTTTGTCGGGAAGGATTTCTTCTTTTATCTGTTATTTTTAACTAAGCTAAATATAATAGGTTCTGACAACTTAGAATCTCACTCATTTTCTGATATTTATTCTTTACATGCATGGAAGTTCACTTCTAGTTGTGCTACAAGATTGTTTAACACTGATTCCAGAATAAGTGCATGGAATTGCACAACATTTCAAGGAAATTTAGGTGTGATGATGCATTTGTACTTACATACTTACATTGGCCTTCAGATGTTATCCTGAGTCGTATGACATCAATATGAGGACCAGCAACTATGAGGATGAGGTACTGATGAAACTCAATATTTGTCACACCCAGAATTTTGCCATATTTAAAAATTCACTAAAAATTTGAATTTTTTCGAATTTGAAACAAATTAAAATAAAGTGTGTGTTTAAAGTTAGCCAAACCACCTCCATTTTAAAAATTTTCATTTTGAAAGCATGCACAAAACCCATCATGTGCATTTCTGTATTTTGTTGTCTTTATTTTGAGTTTTTGTTCGGTTTTTGTCTTTGTTTGAATTTGAAATCTTTTCAAATTCAAAACCCAGAAAAAGTTCAAACCCTTTTTTTTCCTTTCTCGGGCCGCACCTTCTCTTTTCTTTCTTCCCGGCCCAGCTTCTTTCTTCCTTCTCCCGCGCCAGCCATCTTGGCCCAGCTGCTCCGGCCCAGCCTCCCTCACTCGGCCCATCTCTCTCTTTCTCGCTGACGCGTGAGCCCCAGTCACTCCCATCACGCACTGCCCCCCTCCACCGCCTATGTCCCGTCAAGCTCCAGGAGCACCACGCGTACCACGTGCTCGCGCGGCCGCCGCCTCTCCTTACTTGGCCGCCCCGTCAAGCCCTCGTGCCGCCCTTCCTTTTCTTGCCGCGCCCGTCAAGTCCGGCGAGCGCGCCGCCTTCCTGTAGCCACCGCCTCTTGTCCCGCCACTGCCTTCATGGCTTATTTAAGCAACCGCACCCGCTTGCTCTCCACTCAAGCTCCCTCTCGCTCCCTCCTCTCGTTCCCCTCTCCCACCAAGCTCAAGATCTGGTGGTCGTCCCCTTCAACGACGGCCCTGCCCCGACCTCCGCCGGTGTGCGGTGAGCTTCACCATCTTTTTCTCTCCCTCCCACGCCCCTCTGTTTTCTTCCTTACCTCGTGCACGAGCACGTCCACCGAGCGCCGCTGCTCCGCCACCCTCTTCTCCGGCGCCGGCCACGCTCCCGGTCAAGCCCGGCCACGCCGAGGCCACCCACGGCCTCGCCTCACACTCGCGCACGCCCCAAACGCACGCGCACGCCCGTTTCCCCTGGCATGCCGGTACTCCAACTCTCTCCGGCGAGCCCGTGCCACCGCCACACTCCCTTTCCATGACAACATCAAGCACGCCTCGCTCTGCCATCGCGCGCTCAACCCCGCCGGCCTGATCTCGTCACACCTTGGCCCTTCTAGCCACAGTCGGCAAGCTTTCCGGCAAAGCGCCGCTGCGCACGACGCCACGGTCCACCATGGACTGGTGGACCGCCGCCCATTCTCGGTCCATGAGCCTGTGGACCCAGTCCACACCCTTTTCCAATTACAAAATAAATCCGAAAATCCTAGGAAATCCCCGCCCCTTACACTTTTACAAATAAGCCCCTGATCTATTTAGTAACCTTATTTAGGTCCTGCCCTTTTTACAGAAAAGTCCTTATACTTTTCTACAATTACACCTTGACCCCTATCTTTTAATAGTGCGACCCCTAAGCTTTTATAGAATTACAGATAGATCCCTGCCATCTTTCTGTATTTACTAAAAGACCCTTAGGACCTTTCCTTTCTTGCAAATAGACCCCCTGACCCCACATGTCAGCCTAAGACAGCCACTGAAATTGCTATGCGTACACCGCTTCGTACCCAGAAACCTATTTCGAGCACACTTCAAATATTAGAAAATTCCCAGAAAATTCTCAAAAATAATATATTCCTTTCTAATCACGTTCCAATCCTTGTTAGCCTATGATTAATTGTGGATCTCTCGTACATAATTAATTAAGCTAAAATCCTTTACATCGATTCATTCAAACTTCAAAAATCTATATCTTTTTCATCTTAACTCCGATTTTGGCGAACCTTGCGCCAAAATTCATCTAAAATCCTATTCTATCCAGTGCCACCAAAATCAACTTCCCTCTGGTTTTATTTGGATTTGATCTGATTTATTGCTTGTTGAATTGTTTGTTAAGCGGTAGTTTATTTTTCTCTAATCGCTAGACAATCAAGCTTTTGAAGAAGAGCCCGAAGATCCGGATTACGAGGACTAGAAGAAGAAGATTTTGGTGAAGGCAAGTCCTAACTCCCTTTGATCATGTTGATTCCATGATTGCAAAATAATCCTATCTAGAGCATGTTTTTAAATAAATTGCATGGTATTTAAATTTGATTTAAACGCTAGAAGGTCCTAATAATATTTGGTTGCCATGCCTTGATCTTGAAGTATCCTGACTCCTTGTTAAACCTAGGAACCCGCATCATTAATTCTTTAATGATGTGCTGGTATGTTGCTTAGGACTTTCACCATGTTTTAATTAATATTGCTCACATGATTTTTGTGTAAAATGTGTGTGTCTTGGTGGTGTGTGAAAATGTGAAATTGGGTGGTTTAATGATAAGTGCAACCTTAGTGGGGGGAATGTTTTGGTAGGATCAGGCGAGATAGCCCACGATGAAATTGGGTGGTTTAATGCCTTCCTCGTGAGGAATGGCTATTGAAGATGCCTGGTTCGGTCGTATTAGGACTGGTTCTTGTACCGCTTTTGCCTAGCACCTTACGCGCAGCCACAAGCCATGAATGGGCATGGGATTGGAACCACACCCTATTAGTACTCACCGGTACCCCTCGGAGGCAGGAGATTGCAATGGAATCCCAGGAGAAGACTCGTTCGTGGAAGTTCGAGACCTGGCATTTGTGAATCTGGCCATATTATTGATTGTGAAGCCTCTCGTGATGTCCGTGAGGGATGCCGTGGTGGTACCAAGTAGGTATGAGACCTTTAGTGGGACAGTCCAAACTATGAATATAGGGAGGATTGGACCACCATGTGGGGAAATTTGTGCACGCTCGGCCGAGGTTATGAATCTATTCGGATAGCCGTATGCCACGGTATTGGACAATGCGAAAGCATCGGCCACACTATGATTAGTCTTTCCTGTGTGATGGAGCCGTGTGCTGGTTGCTGGCGGGACGGATTGTATCTCCCCAGGGCCACTCAGCCCCACTAATATATACAGATACCTGACTTAGTTTGTGAACTATTTTGTTTTCAAAACAACCTTGCATAAAATTGGCTTTACGCCGTTATGACAAAAACCTAGCCTTGTCTTTGGAAACACCCTTGCATATCTTACCTCTCGTGTTAGGGCTTGCTGAATACCTTAAGTACTCACTCTTGCTTTAATCATTTAGAAGACGAGACAGAATTGGATTTCCAAGCCGATGGAGAGGAAGAGTAGGGTTCATCCTGCACGCAAGTTTGCCTGTTGGAGTGGTGTCGCTTCCGTCTTCCGCTGGAGCAGAGTCTAGTGCTGCTGTTGTATCAGCTAGTCGGTATGCTGTCTGCTCTTGTAGTCAGGCCGCTGGCCATTGTTTGTAAGACCTTTTATATAAGAAAAGGCATATATAAGACTTGGTAATATAATAAAAAGGTATGAAGTTGTGATGTCATTCTGTAAAGGCGTCGTATCAGCGTCTGATCCAGGGACTGATACGGTAAGCACCAGTGTTCTAGAAAATGGGGTACGATAATATTCATGGACAGAGTCAAAGTGTAGGAAAAAAATCCATGGTCTTCTCCTGGCTGTTATTCATGGATAGACTAAATACTAGAAATAACCTAAAAGGAAGAGATGTCGGGTAAATGGAGGAAACTATAACTGTGTTCTCTGCAACATAGGGCTCGAGGAGACAACCTTTCATCTCTTCTTCAGCTTTGAGTTCAGTAGAGCCTGCTGGGAAGCAAAAGGTATTCTATCGAATTTCAAACTGAATTTCTTCCACAAGACAATTCACGCTACCTGACTGGCACATCTGGAAGCAAATAAATGGGAAGATATTTGAGCAGACCAAACCTTCCTTTCAAAGATGGAGAAAACTGTTTATAGACGAAGTGAGCTCCAGCTGCATCGGGTTCCTGCTGCTTTTAGGGAGCTCGTCCTCCTTTGGACAGAACTTATAGCCCAAACTGTATAGGCTCTATCTCTTTTTTTTTTGAGACCGTGCGGAGCATGTTTTTCATTAAGAAGAAGAAAAAATTGTTACAACATGGTCAGAGCGAAGTCTCCTAAGAGACTAAGCAAAAGCCAACCACGAAGTTTAGTTACAAGATAAACAAACCACAACCAAAAGGCAAGAAAGCAATGACTACCGCCTACATTAACTAGTACAAGAAGGCGTGAACAAACTCCCTAACGACCCAACTAAACACAACAAGGGAAGACTAAATCTCGTAACTTGGAGAAGCCCGCTGCTCCCTAGGCCGCTGCTTCGTCGATGATCTCCTGAGCCAAGGCCACCGGTTGAAGGGCTTGAAGTTGGAAAATGCACTTTGTTTCTTTCCTTCCAAGCCTCCATGCGATCAAAATGACAAAAGTGTCAAAAACCTTGGCGTCTTGTCTTCGACATCCTCTTTCGCGACCGCAACCACCAATCCACAAAAGGCGGTTCATGAAGTGGCAGGAAGATATGTTGAAGCCAGGGCGTAACAGCTCGGGTATTCTTTAACGCGACCCAAGCCACCAATCAACAAAAGCGACAAGGTTAAGTGAAACAAGTTGGAAACTCGAACCAGGTTCTTAGTAAGTCACGGCTTTGGGTGGGAAGAATCCTCAACGGAGACCTCTTGATCACCCCGACCGCTCGTTACTTAGAACAATAAAGTTTAGGAGAGTCCATTGCTAGCACAGAAATCGACAACAACACAAGGGAGAGAAGCGAGAAAGGAGGCGAGCCAAGTATGCCGTTTTAGCCAACGGATAAGTGCTTTGGGCATCACAACTAGAAGCAAGTTTGCCTGTTGGAGTGGTGTCGCTTCCGTCTTCCGCTGGAGCAGAGTCTAGTGCTGCTGTTGTATCAGCTAGTCGGTATGCTGTCTGCTCTTGTAGTCAGGCCGCTGGCCATTGTTTGTAAGACCTTTTATATAAGAAAAGGCATATATAAGACTTGGTAATATAATAAAAAGGTATGAAGTTGTGATGTCATTCTGTAAAGGCGTCGTATCAGCGTCTGATCCAGGGACTGATACGGTAAGCACCAGTGTTCTAGAAAATGGGGTACGATAATATTCATGGACAGAGTCAAAGTGTAGGAAAAAAATCCATGGTCTTCTCCTGGCTGTTATTCATGGATAGACTAAATACTAGAAATAACCTAAAAGGAAGAGATGTCGGGTAAATGGAGGAAACTATAACTGTGTTCTCTGCAACATAGGGCTCGAGGAGACAACCTTTCATCTCTTCTTCAGCTTTGAGTTCAGTAGAGCCTGCTGGGAAGCAAAAGGTATTCTATCGAATTTCAAACTGAATTTCTTCCACAAGACAATTCACGCTACCTGACTGGCACATCTGGAAGCAAATAAATGGGAAGATATTTGAGCAGACCAAACCTTCCTTTCAAAGATGGAGAAAACTGTTTATAGACGAAGTGAGCTCCAGCTGCATCGGGTTCCTGCTGCTTTTAGGGAGCTCGTCCTCCTTTGGACAGAACTTATAGCCCAAACTGTATAGGCTCTATCTCTTTTTTTTTTGAGACCGTGCGGAGCATGTTTTTCATTAAGAAGAAGAAAAAATTGTTACAACATGGTCAGAGCGAAGTCTCCTAAGAGACTAAGCAAAAGCCAACCACGAAGTTTAGTTACAAGATAAACAAACCACAACCAAAAGGCAAGAAAGCAATGACTACCGCCTACATTAACTAGTACAAGAAGGCGTGAACAAACTCCCTAACGACCCAACTAAACACAACAAGGGAAGACTAAATCTCGTAACTTGGAGAAGCCCGCTGCTCCCTAGGCCGCTGCTTCGTCGATGATCTCCTGAGCCAAGGCCACCGGTTGAAGGGCTTGAAGTTGGAAAATGCACTTTGTTTCTTTCCTTCCAAGCCTCCATGCGATCAAAATGACAAAAGTGTCAAAAACCTTGGCGTCTTGTCTTCGACATCCTCTTTCGCGACCGCAACCACCAATCCACAAAAGGCGGTTCATGAAGTGGTAGGAAGATATATTGAAGCCGGGGCATAACAACTCGGGTATTCTTTAACGTGACCCAAGCCACCAATCAACAAAAGCGACAACGTTAAGTAAAACAAGTTAGAAACTCGAACCAGGTTCTTTGTAAGTCACGGCTTCGGGTGGAAAGAATACTCAACGGAGACCCCTTGATCACCCCACCGCTCATTATTTAAAACAACAAAGTTTAGGAGAGTCCGATGCTAGCACAGAAATCGACAACAACACAAGGCAGAGAAGGGAGAAAGGAGACGAGCCAAGTATGCCGTTTTAGCCAACGGAGAAGTGCTTTGGACATCACAACTAGAAGGGGAACGAAGGGAGAAAGAAAGCAAGGAATGGCCGTGGCGATTCCGATAGCGATAACGACCAGGCGACGACGACCACAAGTTCCGCGTATAAGCGGCGACCACGATCAAGTGATAGCGACCATGACCCAACGACGACGACCATGTGTTTCATATCCACGCGACTACGACCACAACCAAGCGACCGCGACCACGAATTCCACGTCCAGACAACATCGACCATGACTAAACGACAGCGACCACGACCAAACGACAACGACCAAGACCAAGCGACGACGACCATGAGTTCCGAATCCAGACTTCAGTGACCACGACCAAGCGACCAAAATGACAGAAGTGTCAAAAACCTTAGCGTCTTGTCTTCGACATCCTCTTTTGCGACCGCAACCTCCAATCCACAAAAGGCGGTTCATGAAGTGGCATGAGGATATGTTGAAGTCGGGGCATAACAGCTCGGGTATTCTTTAACGTGACCCAAGCCACCAATCAACACAAGGGAGACAATTAAGTAAAACAAGTTAGAAACTCGAACCAGGTTCTTTGTAAGTCACGGCTTCGGGTGTCGATAGCGACAACGAATAGGCGATGACGACCACAAGTGTCGCGTATAGGCGGCGACCACGATCAAATGACAACAACCACGACCCAACGACGACGACCATGAATTTCGTATCCATGTGACCGCGACCACAAATTCCACGTCTAGACAACATCGACCATGACCAAACAACAGCGACAACGACCAAGACCAAGCGACGGCGACCATGAGTTCTGAATCTAGACTTCGGTGACCATGACCAAGCGACCACGACTCAGTAATAACAACCATGAGTTCCGCATCCAGACGACCGCGACCGTGACCAAGTGACAACAACCACGAGTTCCACACCCAGGCGACCGCGACCACAACCAAGCGACACGACCACGAGTACCACATCCAACATCTAGGTGACCGCGACCACAAGTTCCGCCTCTAGGCGATGGCGACCATGACCAAGGGACAACGACCAAGACCAAGCAATGACAACCACAAGTTGTTCATCTAGCTAGTGGCGACCACGACCAAGCAACAACAACGACGATCATGAGTTCCGCATCAAGATGGCGGCAACCAAGACCAAGTTTCAGCGACCACAAGCACGAGTTTCGTGTCCATGCAGCGATGAGCGCGACCACAAACACACAAATCAAGCGCTTCGCCTTAGAGGCGGTTGCGACCACGACCACGCGGTTCTGCTATTCCCTCGATGACGATCACGAGATCATTGTCAAAGGCCTCCACCCACTGGATCCATTGCCCCTTGCGTAGATCCCACCAACAATAA
>LAPY01003009.1:20058-36244 GCA_000970635.1 Eragrostis tef
GCGGCGCCGGTGGCCAGCGGTGAGGAGCGGAGGAGGGGGAGAAACAACCTGGAGGACCAACCCAAACCGGGGGTGTGTCTTAGAAATTTCATCCAAACCTCTAAACCACTAAACCAGGGATTTATGTGTAAATATTTGGATCGCGACTATGTAGTCGCGATCCAAGTTAGAAAGTTATTTGAAAAATATTTAGGTTAGCCGCGATCCAAGTTAAGAGGTTATTTGGAAAATATTTGGGTCGCGATTCATAACCACGATCCAAATTAAGGGCCATTTTGTAAAATTTCTGTCAGTCGTCGGCTGGGTCGCGGTGCCGCCGGTGACCGCCGCGATGCCGTCCCTCGCTCTCCTCCCTCGAGTCTGCGCGCCTCCACTCAGGCCATAGAAGCTCCGGCATCGTCACCGGCGCGTCGAGGCCGTGCGCCGTGGCCAGGGCGGCTCCGCGAGGATGCGCCCTCGGGCGAGCGGACGGCGGCGGCGCAGGCCAGCGTGGAGCAGAGCGGAATCCAGGCTCCGTTCCGCTTGTTCGTGGTCCGCTCAAGCCGTAGGCACTTCTTGATCGTCCACGTTCCTCGCCGACGGCCTCGCATTCATCACACGGCGTTTGTCCCCGCGGATGAAGCTGGGTTTTGCAGTCCATGAACCAACTGTTCTTGCCTACCTGTATGTTCCATGCTGTAAAGATTGATGTTTTCCAATGGAAGCGTAAGATCCTAACAGATTCAGGATTCACACAACACCTATATCAGGATTCAGGATCTCATTATCCATTATACATACAGGTGATTTTTTAATATTGAGGTTGTTTAGAACTGATCACCCACCACGTTCACTTGAACCGTTGCAAATTAAGCAAAATCTAATATTTTGTCTGGTGCAGTTTTCCCACACTGGAAATGTGCACTGAATGATGCCATTCTCACATTGATTCCCCAATGCCGAGGAAGATATGCAGTATTCAGCATTTTCCAGGATTTTTGTGATTATTCCATGTATTCATGACATTGTCGTTCATCTGTTGTTGGTGTGGAATCGTACATGCAACTTGGCAGTTAATGGAATCGTACAAAGTTGGAATTCGTCGATCAAAACTATCAGGTACCAGATTTGTTATATAATGTCAGTATGTCAGCATTAGATACATATCTTCTGAACGGGGGAAAAAAAATGGAGGGAAGAATAAGTACCTGAACACCATCATTTGTTAAAATGCAGGGCAAGATTGTCGGAATATCTCCCTGCACATGGCACTGACCTGAAGTTCCCCAAATAACATCAAAAATACTACACAACATGAGGAACATGAGACATTCTGAGCATCTGCCACTGATTCTGAAAGGCAAGTTCGTTTTGACCACAGTATCAGAAACAAGATGAGATGCCACCAATGCAGGTGGATCTTGTATGTGATTCACCAAGTTGTGAATTGCCATGTTGAATATCAAAACGAATATTTTAACCGTAGGACAAATTATTGTAACGACCTGGACATTTGAAGATACTAAAATGTCTGACCACATTGACATCGAAAAAACTATCCCATTGCTCTTTGTAACCATGATGTTTTTCCAGACTTCAGGCACACTTCTTGTGCAAGAATGCAAGAATTCTTTCCAGCCCGGGACGCTTGGCACTCTGTATTTTTGGTGTTTGCTGTCCTGTCTGGCTATGTCAGGCTTGAACCTTCAGTCCATATTCATGTTCATTCAGTCGAATATTCTTGCCACTATATTGATTTGATGCAGTAAATACATCAGGTATTCTTCCAAACTGTGACCCAACATCAACATCTAATCCTTGGAACTGTTCAGGATCAGGCTGCACCAAATGTCTATTGTGCAAAAAAGTTTCCTTGTGTGTTGAGGATCTTGGGGACTGATTATCAGATCATCCTCTGTCCGCTTCATCAGTTGTCGAATTCAGTAGAGTCACGTCATCCTTTGCTGCAATTCTGTCGGGCAGTAACAAGAAACTTCACGCTAGAGATTGTCACTGAATAATGATCACCAGCAGCCAAGCACCATGAGCGGTCCACTTACGTCATGGATCCAAGGCAAGATGGCATCACAAAAATTTCTGAAATATCCGTGCGTGGAACAGAACACATTCTGGAGTTCAAGTGTTCCACTGTGAATTTGTGATTCAGATAGAAACGCGATAAACTCATGAATTTGTGCACAACGTAAGAGTTCGGACGAGTGAAATTGAGCCCTATCTGTTGTACACGAGCCGTTATGCACGTTTAAACTGGTCCCTATCTGTTGTACAAACCTGACCATTCTTTTCTGTCATTTACATTTTGCAAAGACTTCAGTAAAATCTGGTGTGGTTGTTTCTTTCTAGTCCAATATCTAGGCTGGAAATAGACCTTGAATCATTGAATGATACAGCATATACGTTGATATCCCAAGCAAGGCTTGCAGTTTTGAGACTTTACCAGGAGATTTATCATGATCCAATATCAAAGAACTAAGAAGGCATGAAGTTTTCATCATCTGTCAGGAGGTCTGTGATGATTCCATGAGTCCGTGACATCATTCACGAACAAACTTCAGCACCATCTGACATCAGGTTGTGCACCTCCTGTACTGAAAATTGCCGTACCACGCTCCAAAGAAGTTTAACTTTAGGTAGTTTTGCACCCTTGTTGGTCTCGCTCTGCGAATCTGATTTTAACTAAATGAAGGGAGGGTGGCTTCAACAGCGAGTGCCATGGCAACCTCTTCCAAAGACAGGACTAGTGGGTGCGTTTAATATAACCTAAAACTTTTTTTTCACTGTTAACGCACACCCTGCGTCTGCGAGGCTCAACTACACAACTTTTCATAAACCAGAGTTTTTTTTTGAAAGATCCGTATCTGCTTATATTCATTAAGGGAAAAAAATACAGATTACCAGTACAAATTGCAGAGCGATCAGAAAGCCTAAGGCACCGAATTCCAAAGCTCGCCAACCCTGACATGTGGCGATTATACTCACAAAACAATGGAAAACAACTAAGGACCTTGTTCAGTAGGCTACTTTGCAGCAACTACAGTGTTCACATTTATTTCTTTAACAGCTATGTTCGCAGTTATTTCTTCAGCAGCCGCTACAGTACAATGACTGCAAAGCTGCCTGCCGAACAGGGTGTTGGTGTTGCAGCTAAGCAGGCAGCACCACAGCCTGCATCGCTTCATCCTCCATTACCCATTCTCGCGCCTCATCCTGAATGAAGCCGCCGATCGCCGTTTCCCGTTGAACACCCTGTCGTTGCGCTCTCGCCATATGCTGCAGGCCACCAGGAAAGGTTAGAGTTCGCATACCTTTGGCCGTCTTGCCGCGCATTCCTCACGAGAGTTCCCTGAACCATGCCGTCAGATTTTCTTGCGAGTTTCAGTTTGCAGGCCGCAATCCCGGCAGCTGTAGCCATCGTCCCACTGCATCCCAAATTTCAGCTGTCACCGGGCATTCACATAACAAATGTTCCACCGTCTCCAAGTTTCGCCGGCAAAATTGGCAGAAGTAGCAATTTAGCCACCCTCGCGGCTGTAACCGTGCAGCAGTCCAGACCCTATCTTGGAGCATCAGGCACGCGAAAAATTTGCGCCGTGGCGGTGCCCATTGCTCCCACACGAGGCTACCCATCTCTGATAATTTGGCGCCTTCAAACTGGAGGTTGTACGCCGAGCGTGCGGAGTATTCCCCGTCAGCTGTGAGCGCTTCCAGGTGATGGTGTCGCGGTCTTGGCTTGCGAGGTCAACCTCCTGTTGTTGGACCAAGTGCCACAGCTCCAAAGATTGAAATTTGCAAAATTTCAAACATAATCTATCTTGTGGAACAAAATTGATCGCATATATGTCTTCTACACCTGCAAACAAATTCATTTTAATGCTTTTCAACACTCATCCAACCGGGACTAGCTGTTGGCTATCCATCTCCTTCAAGCGGTTGTTGCTCTGTTGCTGAAGAAGAACAGAGCAGGGCAGTCGTAGCTGTTCCAAGAGCGGTAGGATTCATTCGGTCGGATCGGATGGTGGAGAAACGACTGCACCAGCGATTGCACGAGTGTTCGACGGCCGAGGATCCCTATCCAGATTGAAACCCGAAACTTATAACCGGTTAAATCCTGATGCCTCCTATGCCCAGACATCATCAAAGGCGTGGAATACACCGTCCTGAAATTGGGGATGAATAGTTGGAACTGTACTGAAAATCGTGGGGAGAGTTGGCAGGCTTTAAATGGACAAAAGGCAGAGGCAGTTGACATTCTGAAGAACTGAATTGAAGTGGCTATAAAAGGGAATGTGCATTGAAGCCTAACGAGTCCAACCTGATCAACTCAGCATGCATGCGCACTCCTTTAACCATCGGAACAAAAGCACATCCACCACAAGAAGAGTCCACATGGAACAAAATTGGATCAGCATAACGAAGAATGCACAAATAAATTAGCCTCAAATTTTACCCAAAATTGATAGTGATTTACTGACAAGCAGCCTTCGCTTTTTACAGAATCACTATCAATTTAACCCACGTGTCTGACCTCCGGCCCCACGACCATCCAACCACGTATGCCACCCACCGGCCACCCCTGTGCCCAACATCATCGTCTCGACGGTCATAGCCCAGCTGGTCGCGCAGCATCGGGTCGGGTTGGTGAACACGTCCAAAGGGCGTAGCTTAGGCTTAGCCAGGCCAAGCAGTTCAAGAGCTACCGCATTACGCACGACCTTGTAACACGATGCAATCAGCCTGTCGCTGGTGATAGGACGGCGCCTTTTACGATACCTTGATCTTGAAGAGAGCAGCTTCTTCGTCTTGTCCGTTATATATGACCCGGTGGTTCTTATTCTTCACCAGCCTAAACTCGATGCTGGGGCATAGCATTCTGGTGTACTCTCTGCTTAGTTCAAGAAAATCGTTCATCATGTGTAGCTAAGTCCTAAATGTGAGGAACTAGCTGCAGCTCTGGTTGCTTAATGGCTACTTGGCTACATCAGGCCATCAAATCTTTTTAACTTTGCTCTAAAGACTAATTCGTTGTTCAAGCGCAAAAGCCTATACTAATTGTTTATGTTCTGACTCGTTTTTTATCATACTTTGAATTGAGAATTTTTGTCCCAAATAAAACCTTACATTTGTTTAAGAAAAAATAATCTTAAGTTTTTCTTGCGAGAAGTTGAATTGTTTCCTATGAAATTCTTCATGATTCTGATGATACTCCAACTTTCTAAAGGTGGCCTTAGTGTGGTATCAATAATTATAACTTAGGTGGTAAAAAAAATTATAACTTGACTCAATACCCAATCCTAGCATTCTGCACTCATGGATGGGCGTGAAGGTTATCATTGGATTTAGTTTGACTGTGTTGCAGACTTAGACTTTGATACAGATACTTCCCTGTCTGCTCATCTCTGAAAGCGTCTTATTAAGCACTGTCTCCACCAATAGGACCTTCACATCTCAAGCTTCGGCTCAGAAGTCATCGAGTGACCCGGCGGAACCAAGAACGACTCGCTATCTTTTCTCCACCAAAATCCGCTCCACTACACGACTCATGATAACCATAATACCAGAAATTAAGTCTTATAATTTGTTAAATTCTGATGCCTCACAATCCTATTAGTAGAATTCATGACCAACAAGAAAAATACGGTAGCTAGGCATGCACAGCACATTAAGGCAACAAGACAAACGCATTAAAACAGTGCACATCTTGGGATTACCTTCCAGCATACAATGGGTGGTTAGCTCCAACAATGACATCCATATCAACCTCCCACATGCAGGATCGGAGAGGGTGCATCTTGTACTACATGAAACTTGTTGCACCTTCAACCCAAACCCCAAGGTCAGGTACACAAATTGATAAATCAAAAACAATAACCTAAGTCTTATAATTTGTTGAATTCCGATGCCTCCTAAGCCTATTATTAGCATTCATGACCAACAAGAAAAATATGGTGGGTGTGTATGACATGCACAACACACATATATAGAGGCAAAGAGACCCACACGTGAAAAATAGATGGATGTGGAGATGAACAACTGACATGGAACTGAGAACCATGGGAGAGTTAAGCATTATTTATATTGGACAAAAAACAGTCGCAGTGGTCATCTGAAGAGCATTGAGATGTCTCAAAAGGGGAGGTTACATGAGGCCTTACGACTCTAACCTAACATTTAAGAGTGGTGCTGAGGCAAATAACTCTAATTTTATCGATGCAATATGGGCGCGCGCATGTGCACATTTTAAATCACAACAGTGGATGCCAGTTTAAGTACTAAAACATAGTACTTCACAGGTAACGATTCACATCTAAGCAACTTTAATTGGTTACTATTGCAGTGTTTGGAAAAACTATTTGGCGATATGGATTCTGAATTACAATATCCATGCGTCAAAACAGAGTGCTGCACTTGGACGCGCATGTCCGTCCTGGTCTGTGGACAGAGTTCGCAGTAGCTCTAGTCGCCGGCGAGAATGCCTTTCCACGTCGCCCTTGTTCCTCAGCACGCGCGCCCGCCGCACCACATCCGAGGTAGTACCCGCACGGGCGAAGATGTGGATTCGATCGATCTCCAGCCTCACGATCAATGACCGTTGTGCCCGACATCATCGCCTCGATCGATGATTGTGTGGGATGAAGCCTGCGAGCAAGGCCTGATCATGCGGTCCAAGAACCACGACCTTGCGGCCATCTTACCTCGAGGAAGACCTTGTTGATCGTCTCCACCATCACCTGGTGCCATTATACTTCGCCAAGCTGAGCACCACTCACCAGCACGGAGCGCCGCCCCGCGTCCGACCAGGGCACCATCGCGCGGAACGCCTCGCCGCGGGACACTTCGAGCTGAGCGTGTCCTCGCCGTCTGGGATCATGGACACGTGAGGTAGTACGTCACAAGAAGGAAGAGCTCGTACGCCCGCTGTGGCCACGCATCTTTGCCAGCATCGGCAAGCATATGCGCGGCATCAAACCAGCAAAGCATCAATTTGACGAGAGGATGTGAAATCGGCCTCTGGCCCATAACTAGTGACCCAGCGATGCTCAGCAAATTACTGTGCCCTGTCGCTGGGAATCTCCCAACCAAGGCTGTGTTGGGCTCATTGCAAGCTCCGAAATAGTATTTGGATTTTGCACGTTACACTAACATTCTTCAACATTCATGAGTCAACTGTTTGGTACGGTGGATAGTCTCCACGTTTGAAGAGGGATTAACTACCTTTTAAGATTAGAACCACAAGATGGACCAGGTTAGTTACTGGGGCTACTGCCACGTATCTTATCTTGGCGTTTTTTTTATTTCTCCTAGAAAACATTAGCCCTATTTGGATTTAATTAAGAGATTTTTCAGGTAATATACATGGAATACTTTAGCCAGTACGCCATGCATCCTGCTAATTAAACCCTTTTTTTGCCATCTCCTGCTAATTAAACCTTATTCTAAGCATGTACGTAACCCATGGAAATGTGATCGGACAAAACTGAACCCCAAAATCACCGCCTGTTAAAAGCTCTGGTAATTGAGCATTGACTGAAATAAGCATCAATTTTAATAGACTGATAAATAGTAATTGTTTATGAATCACACCTAAATTTCTCTGCATAGTTGAAATTTCTGGCCACAAACAGCTAAGTATTCTCCAATGTACAATAGGTGGATAGCTTCAACAGTGTAATCTACCTCAACTTTGTCAAGGAAGGGTTGAAGTGGGGGCTGCTTGGTTCCTGACCATAGTTGGCCACACCACAACACCCTGCAACTGTGGCGAGAATATGCATTGCCTTTGCACTACCACCCATCTTTGGAAGAGCAACCAAGCACCTCTGCACCTGCAAATATTTCTGTGGCTGCTTAAGCTTTGGTGTGGCCGGTGGTGGCTGTCAACCAAGTAGACCCTGGGTGCGTGCTGTATAACATGAAGCTTGTTGCACCTTCAATTCAAACCCCAATAAGCTTAGCTACAATACGTTTGATAAACCAAACACCATAACTGAAGTCTTATAAACTTTTAAATTTCGATGTCTCCTAAGCCTATTATTAGCATTCATGACCAACAAGAAAAATATGTTAACCATGCATGACATGCGCAACACATAAATACAGGCAAAGAGACTCACGTCAAAAATAGATGGAAGTGGAGACAAACAACTGAAATGGAACTGATAATCATTTTGGAGAGTTGAGAAGGATTTATATTGGACCCAAAACAGTTGCAGTGATTATCTGAAGAGCATGGAGATGGCTATAAAGGAGAGGTAACATGATGCCTTACGACTCTACTTGATCAGCGCAACATGTGCGCATGTGCACATTTTAAATCATAACAGTGGCTGCCAGTTAAAGAACTAAATCCACAAGAAGAGTTCTGAGGTGTAAAAAATGAATCAGCAAAGTAGCAAACGATTAATGCATAAGTAATTATCCCCAAAACTGATAAAGGTTCGCATCCAAGCAACTTTAATTGCTTGCTATAGTGATTGGAAATGCCGCTGCTTCACCATAAGTATCCCGCATTACAATATCCATGCATCAAAATCAGAGCGATGCACTTGACGCATATGACCGTCCTGGTCTGGGACAGAATTTGCAGTGGCTCTAGTCGCTGGCGAGAACACCTTTCTGCGTCGCCCTTGTTCCTCAGCACACGCGCCGGCCACGCCATATATATCCGAGTCCGAGGTATTGGAACACCAGCACGGCCGCCACCTCGCGTGTGAGGACGTGTTGCATCCGACCAACAAGGTGGTGCTCGCGAACCGCATGCAATCCACCACTGTGACCGACATCATTGCCCCTAGATGATTGTGTAGTCCAGCTCCTGTGCGCGCATCGTCAGGTCAGGTTGAAGCCTGATCAAGCAGCAAACCATGATGTTGCGGCCATCTTACCTTGTCTCCACCAGCACCTGGTAGCCATTTATCCTTCACCAGCCTCCTGACCTAGCCGAGAACGGGCACGGAGCACCGCCCTGCGTTCGACCAGATCACCATTCACGATGACGCCGATGCGGCCGTCTGGTATCATGAACACGTGAAGGAGCAAGTGTCCCCGTTGCTGTTGTGTTGCTGGTGCCCACGTGTTACGTGTAGTCCCAGTAAAACCCGGCCTCCTCAACCACCTTGCTAAGTCGGCAAAAGCGTTTCTAGAAATTACAAAAGTAGTACGAATCTACGTATATAGCTTGGGCCATGCAGTGCAAATCTGGCATTTCGACATTAAAAAAAATCTGGCATTTCACTGTAAAAATTCTGGAGTTAGAGGTGTGCTGGTTTGTACAGGCCGAAAAAATTATCGGACGTGCACTGAATGAGTTTCACCTGATATGTTCATTTCACATGTGATGATTTTTAAACTACCTTGTTGAAAAAAGAGAGTCCATATTTCAATAATATTACATTGATGTAAACAAAAAACTGCTCAAGAAACATGGTAGTATCAACTTTGCCAGAAATTAGTCAGTCTCTCTAACAATGTTTTTCACGAGGATAAAAGCAACAAGGAAATTTAAATTATGTGAATCATATTCTAAGTACTTTTAGTTTTCTTAAATCCTTGCACCAACGGAAGCATTAATCATGTACCTATGCTTGAGATAACCTCCGGGAGGCCGTAGCTTGGTTGATGCGTAACGGATGCATTACTCATGTAGACCCTGTTCACAAGGAGGACTGGTGCAGGTTGAAAACATATATCTTCCCATTAGGAGCACTCGACGCAGGATATCGTGATACCTCATCCTTGACAACTGCAGCCTGAGATAATTCAGTCACTGAAATTGATAGCTAACATTGGGTCTGCTTATGAACCTGTTAAATTGTAACTTCCCGGTACCTTCCGATCCGAGCACTGTTATGGAGGGGACATCCAAGGACCCATCTATGACATAAATGCTCTAAACTTTTGTTCATGTGCCCCATGTATACAAACTAAATAACAAAATGAACTTGAACGTGAGACTGGGAACAAAGGGGCGGAGAAGAGTCACGCCTCCTTTTACAGTCTGAAAAGAGTGAGTGTGCACAAAAACTGAATTACCTTTATGCACCATGAAAGTATGGCTTTATAAGTACAAGGATATGTTGGTGTGGGGAATTAAATTATTACTATATTAATGAGCTGAAATACAAAATATGAAATTTCATTGGCAAATATTGTCATCGAGTTTTAGGATATTTTGGTTGGTTGAGTTAGGTTGGATTGGTTATGAAGTAGCATTCAAACTTTTTTGCGATACTTAAGCCATGTTCCATGTAAATAATGCAAACCAATTTTACAGACCCTGAGGGCTGGAGGCCCTACAGAATTTTATTGAAATTAATACTAAAACAGAGATGACCATTGGAGTTGAAACTAAAAACTGGTTGAAGAGTTGTGCTGATTTATATAGGCCAAAAAATGTGGGCCACAAAATTTATGTCAAGAAAAACTGTCTGTTACAATATGCTGTTTTGTCAGACTTTTATTCACCCGAAATTTATGTAAAGAAAAAACTGTCTGTAACAGTATACTCTTCTAGCTCTTGTAGTACGAGCAGGGATGCTCTGCCACATCCGAGGTGATCCATAGAACCCCCTCTGGTATGATTAGCAAACAAAATCAGCGTGCTGCATTCGCTTTTCATGATCTGGGAACTGAGGCCTCAGCTAAAACTAGTTCTTGTTGTGGCGTGCTACGACTTACGAAGGAACAGAGCTCTTACGCCGGCTGTAGCCAAGCAACTTTCGCAGCATGG
Source organism: Eragrostis tef (assembly GCA_000970635.1). Classification (NCBI taxonomy): domain Eukaryota; kingdom Viridiplantae; phylum Streptophyta; class Magnoliopsida; order Poales; family Poaceae; genus Eragrostis; species Eragrostis tef. The sequence continues at coordinate 30,785 of LAPY01003009.1, forward strand.
ACAAGCTTGTGCGCGGCACCAAACCATCAGCAATTTCACGAGAGGATGTGAACCCGGCCTCTGGCACCATAACCAGTGATCCAGCGATCCTCAGCAAATTACTGTGCCCCTGACTTTGGGTGTCTCCCAAGGCTGTGGTGGGCTCATCGCAAGCTTCGAAATAGGAGCGTGCCGTGATGCCTTCATGACCTACGAGGCATCGAGGAGCTGGTTGTTGAATGGTCCGGATTGGAGCAGCAGGAGATTTCTTCCCATGCCACGCCTACCTTGACCTTAATTGCTAGACGACGCCCATCAGCAACAATATTCTGCCCAAGGTCTGGAGCATTTGTACCTGCTGATTTAGAACTTCCCAACACCTTCCAATCATGTCACCATAGACTACAGAGGAGCAACTTGCTCTTTCCATCTTTTACCAAACACACAATGATTGCCAATGTATTACATATCTGCGCCAAGCTAGGTTTTGTGGATGTCTCCTGTGCATATACAAAACTAAATTGGAGATGAACTGAAGGGCTACTACGAGAAGAGAACACAGGGAGCTAGAGGAGTCAAGCCTTCTTTATATAAGCCTTGCCACAGCCTACAAAGTCTAAGTTACCAGTATTCATCACGATGGAAGTATGACTTTAAAGTTTGCGAGACATCACAACTCAGTCCATGTAATGCGAAGAGAACATTTCATTAATGAGTATTGTTGTTGAACTTTAGGAATATGGTTGAGTTGGAAGGAATGGGGTTTTAGAGTAATATAAAACTGTGTGTTGTTTGGTTAGTACTGCATTAATATCAATGTAGTAATGCATATGAGAGATGCAACATATATTTTTACTAGCCAAGTGCCCGTGCGATGCCAAAGGCTAGCGGGAAAAAAATCCTCAATATTACTGTTTTAATGTATACTTATTAATGTTACAAAATTAAATCGAGGGTTGGAACATGAGGACCATACACTACAGGCTCATTATTAACACCTTCACCAAGTTGGCAAATCACTGATGGCTATATATGCAGATGAAGTACCATGAACTAAACTTGGTCAGATGAGACAAAGCCAAACCAGTTGGACAATTGACATGACAAATGTGAAAAAGCTTCAGGGTGATGCATCTAGCAACGCAAAAGAAGCCGCAAAAGTGCAAGGATAGGTTTACTTGTTACTAAATTCAGCTAACAGTGGTGAAGAAAAAATAAATCAGGGATGTGGGAATTCAGTAAGAGGAATAACTCGATGAGGGAATATGAGAACAGAAACCAAAAGAAGGCAGCAACAGTGCAGTTCTGATGCAGATCGCATAACAATATTAAAAACATATTCAGTAGAGCAGTGCAATTCTAATATTAATGCATTCCTCCTCTTGGCATTGCTCCTTGCTTTATATGCACAACAGCAGTGTTGAAAACTCGATCAACATTACTGAATTTATATGATCACCTGTACCAAATTACAGGAGGTAGTGTCAAAGTGCAACTAATCATGATCTGTTCTATACAGAATTTCATGAATTGTTGTATGTAGGCTAAAAAAAATCAGATTCATGGCATGCATCCTTTTCGAGCCTGATCCATGATGATTAGTTTACACCTGTTTTGAGCATTATCACTCGGTAACTACTATTAATGGTGAATGAGCCTGATCAGAAACTAACTCTAAAGAACTGGCAAAATCCCTAGCCCTAGTCTGATCACCCAACCCTAGCCCAACAAGAGGCAATACCGTAGGCATGGCATGCACAACACAGAGAGGCAAAGAGACTCGCAGTGGATGAACAAATGAAATTGAATTGTGAATCATGGCAGAGTCCAGCAGGATTTATATTGGACAACAAACAGTGGCAGTGGTAACCTGAACAGCATTGAGGTGGCTATAAAGAGGAGGTAACATGAGGGATGGGGCCTTACGAGCCTAACCTGATCAGCGCAACATGCACATTTAACCATATCAGTGGCTGCCAGTTAAAGAACTAAAACATATTTCACACAAGCAGTGTTCTGAGAAGTAAAAAGGGATCAGTTAACGAGTAATGCAAGTAATTATCTTACTATCATATGAGTGATTGGAAAGGCTGTTTCACGATAAGGATTCAGAACTCTCCATGCATCAAAACAGAGTGCTGCATTAGGACTGATATGGTATCCATCGGTTGACCTGGTGGTCGAGGTGTCGAGGACGCCATTACAGGCGCCTGATATGGTATCCATCGGTTGATGAAGGCGATGATCTTGACGGTGGCTGTCGGAGTGGAACAAGAAAAGGTGGTTCCAAGAAGCAGCGTACAGTATGGTGAGGAGGGAGACATTGGTGTTGTTGGAAAGGAAGGTGGTGTTCGTCTTTGTGCTCATGGCACTGGCACAGGGTGAAGAGCAGCAAGTGTAGCGCAGGAAGGAGAGGTAGCTAGGAGATGATGGAGAAAGAGATCGGAGAGGAGCAAAAGTACACAGGAAGCTGGTGCTGGGGGCGGCCTCAGAGAACAAACTGACCATCTGGGACGGCCTTAGTGTACATCCTGATGTTGATCCACGAGGTCAGCGCACCGAACCGCCGACGCTGCTGTCGATGGTAACACATTTTTAGTGTTTTGATCTACAAGTCATCCCAGTACCTCCTAATCCTATTGCATCGTAGCCACATATAAGAGACAATCTCAAGTGACTGATATTTATATTTTGTGTCTTTGCTGTTGGATTCAATGAATGAAAAGTAGACCACAACTAAGGAAAACGTGAACATAGGGATGTGCAAACATGCATATGGGAGGACTTATATAGGCATCAACTGAGGAGCACACTGAATCAATGGCTCGTGCATGAATTGATGATAATCGTGAACTGATGCACGTGAACGTTTGAGGTTGTGCTGACATGATCCGCTCAGCATTCACGTGTGTTACTCCTTATTAAGTCCTTGCACCGTACACATGTGTGGTTGGTGTTTAGTGCCCAATACCATTAGTATTATACTAATAGTATCATATATACTGGTGATATTTAAAATCTGACGGTTCAAATTAGTTCTCCTCCAAGCTTCATATTTTTTTAATAGTATTAATAATACTAGGGCATTTCAGAGGAAAAATAATGTTGAAGTAAAATCGGTGACGGCAAAGAGCAAATTATTGCAGTGTAGGGCGGCAACATCATAGGTGGTGGCAGCACGAGATTATGCGAAGAGAGGGTGGCGATGAAAAGATTTAGAAGACGGCGATGCGATAGAAAGTAGACTGATATATAAAACTAAAATGATTATGTTAGCCTTCATAATACCACTTTTATGTGTCAGTGAGAAGTGGACAAACACATTAAAGAGCGTCAAACGAATAATGATAGATCATGTAGTCATTTCACAAAGCGGGTGCACTTAACGAGTTTTTCAGACATATAGTTTACTGCACAGGTGTTTTACCTTCGAGGCATAATACCTCCTAAGCTTTTGTTCTCAAATGTTTAGAGTGAAATTTAGCTGGTGTGGTGCGCACATGATTTTCCTCCTTAGACTTCCGCATTCGTATGGTTTGCTCTGCCATCTTTGTGGCATGTCGAGGACCTGCTCTGCCCCAGAGCTCAAATCTTCTAGAGAAGTGAAATCAGGAAGTTGTGGGAACTGGGAAGAACAGCTGCCGTGAGAAGAATGACCATACTCTGGTATTTGGATTAGGCGATTAGCAACGAGCTTGAAAGAGATTTGAACTAGCTAGATCCATGTTCGCATTATATGGCTTCATGTATTGAAGGTGGTCGGTGAAACCATGAAGAACAGACGTCGTTGAGAGCTCTATTTTTCTCATGCCCTGCAAAAGGTGTCTTTGCTGTTGGATTCAATGAATGAAAAGTAGACCACAACTAAGGAAAACGTGAACATAGGGATGTGCAAACATGCATATGGGAGGACTTATATAGGCATCAACTGAGGAGCACACTGAATCAATGGCTCGTGCATGAATTGATGATAATCGTGAACTGATGCACGTGAACGTTTGAGGTTGTGCTGACATGATCCGCTCAGCATTCACGTGTGTTACTCCTTATTAAGTCCTTGCACCGTACACATGTGTGGTTGGTGTTTAGTGCCCAATACCATTAGTATTATACTAATAGTATCATATATACTGGTGATATTTAAAATCTGACGGTTCAAATTAGTTCTCCTCCAAGCTTCATATTTTTTTAATAGTATTAATAATACTAGGGCATTTCAGAGGAAAAATAATGTTGAAGTAAAATCGGTGACGGCAAAGAGCAAATTATTGCAGTGTAGGGCGGCAACATCATAGGTGGTGGCAGCACGAGATTATGCGAAGAGAGGGTGGCGATGAAAAGATTTAGAAGACGGCGATGCGATAGAAAGTAGACTGATATATAAAACTAAAATGATTATGTTAGCCTTCATAATACCACTTTTATGTGTCAGTGAGAAGTGGACAAACACATTAAAGAGCGTCAAACGAATAATGATAGATCATGTAGTCATTTCACAAAGCGGGTGCACTTAACGAGTTTTTCAGACATATAGTTTACTGCACAGGTGTTTTACCTTCGAGGCATAATACCTCCTAAGCTTTTGTTCTCAAATGTTTAGAGTGAAATTTAGCTGGTGTGGTGCGCACATGATTTTCCTCCTTAGACTTCCGCATTCGTATGGTTTGCTCTGCCATCTTTGTGGCATGTCGAGGACCTGCTCTGCCCCAGAGCTCAAATCTTCTAGAGAAGTGAAATCAGGAAGTTGTGGGAACTGGGAAGAACAGCTGCCGTGAGAAGAATGACCATACTCTGGTATTTGGATTAGGCGATTAGCAACGAGCTTGAAAGAGATTTGAACTAGCTAGATCCATGTTCGCATTATATGGCTTCATGTATTGAAGGTGGTCGGTGAAACCATGAAGAACAGACGTCGTTGAGAGCTCTATTTTTCTCATGCCCTGCAAAAGGAGGAAGACGGACTTTGGAACGGAAACAGTAAGTCTCCGATTGCCGCTCAGTATCCTTCAATTTTCTGCTCATCGTGAAGATGTTTAACTGGTTTCCCTTAAAGGGAACCAGTACAATTGCCTGGCATCTTTTCTCAACCAAAACCCGCTGAATTACATGACTCTTGAAAAACCAAACAATGGAACTTAACTCTTGCAATCTGTTAAATTCAGGTGCCTCCTAAGCCTATTATTATTATTATTATTATTATTATTATTATTATTATTATTATTATTATTATTATTATTATTATTATTATTATTATTATTATTATTATTATTATTATTATTATTATTATTATTATTATTATTATTATTATTATTATTATTATTATTATTATTATTATTATTATTATTATTATTATTATTATTATTATTATTATTATTATTATTATTATTATTATTATTATTATTATTATTATTATTATTATTATTATTATTATTATTATTATTATTATTATTATTATTATTATTATTATTATTATTATTATTA
>LAPY01003010.1:0-15383 GCA_000970635.1 Eragrostis tef
GCACGGATTTGAATTCCAGTGACACGGGGTGTCACACCAACACCAGCAATCCCCCATACAGAAAACACCTCAAAATTAGCGCTCACAACAGCAGCCATATGAATTATGTATAAGTCTGTATCCCGCCCAACACAGTAGTGTTTTACTTGCCAGTCACGTGCAGCTTCTTTCTTGGTGTTTCCCTCATCCTTTTTACCATCCTGAGTATAACAGACGTTCTGATTGGTTACTTCATCGAAATGCCATTTTAGTAGAATATAGCATAATTAGAAGAAAGGCAGATCAATGCTTCTCCGTGTTATTACTTTACGCGAAGTGAATCCAGCTTGGATTTATAATTTTAGGGAATGATTGGTGAATGTTAGCAGTAACATCCATTCCACTAACTGGATGCATAAAGAAACTTGACAGATCATCAAACAAGGAAAAAAAGTAATCACATCTTTATAAAACAAGCTGTCCCTTGCTACTGTGTCGGACTCTAGATAACCGCAAACAATATTTTACTAGGTCAGTCCTAGGCTGGTTTCAGTAATTTATTAACTTGTACTTTCTCTATTTTTAAATTATTGTCGTCATTGACTTGTTTACTTATGTTTGACTATTCGTCTGATTCAAAATATTAGCTCAAACTTGCAAAACTATAAGTTGTGTTTCAATTTTCTTTCGTGATAAAACAAATCATAACAAGACATATGATAATTTCTTATTTTTTGAATAAGACAAAGGATCAAATGTAATTCAAAAAGTCAACGGCGACAACAATTTCAGAACGGAGGGAGCAGTAAAACTGTTTCTTATTTTATTCATAAAACATTGAGCGTCACCAGGAAAAACAAGTAACAAATTGAGTTTATCAAGTAAATACTGAAAGGTACACCAGTCCAAAGTAGAGAGTGCACCCATATTGGTCTCAATGTCTTTAATACTACTTCCACTGGATAAAAAATAAGAAATAAATGTATTCCACCCCCCAACTGACATGCTGGAGGCTTGATGTGGATCTGACAAGCAGTTGCTAATGGAGTAGCCTGAGGAGGCAGGACGCCGAAGACCAACTGGCCTCACAGAAGCGCGACGGTAGGTACACCACCACATCAACGATGGCACAGCTGGGTCGAGCGAGGTGCTGACAGGCCTTGTGTGACACTGCACGGTGAGTCAAGCTATGGGGTCGGCAGCCAAGCATGATGGCCAAAGCGTGGCCGCCGATGGGAGGAGTGGCTAAACCAAAGTTTGGCAAGAGTGCAACATGAAGGGGGCCATGGAAATAGAACGGGATGGCATTCGAGCATCATCTCGTTGTCATTCTTGTTGTCGATGAGGAAGGCTAAAAGTAGTATCTCGTCGGTGGTGCACGAGATGATGTGGAAAAGGAAATATTGAGGTGTGCGAATTTGATCATGAGTGAAGGATTGAAGCAATAATATAACCAATTTGAAGCTCAAACGAATAGGAGGTAACAACAGAGGCATGCATGGTGCTCGTTGGTTGGGGTAAGGAAAGAACCATGTTTTACCTCCTTGCTCACGAGGAAAGCGGAAATGGTCACCATGATGGGCATCACAGCTTGACTAGGAAGCTAGCCTCTAGTGCCGGTGGGTTGGCGGCAGGAATGTAGTGATGTTCCGGCTGGCTATTTCTCCAGACGGCACTATGCTTGGGCAGAAATAGTGGTCAAAAAAAGGATAATAGATAAAGGAGCTAGGGTTTGGGTCTTGTTTTATAGGGCACTGGATAGGTCAGCTCAGCCATGGCCCCACTGGTGATGCTAAGCACTGATTGGGCATGACCCCACTCGCTGCAACACCAGCTCTCGGTATGTGAGTGTAAGTTTTATGACTATTGGAACATGAAAACCCCTAAGGTGTGATTGTTTTGGTTATTGAGTGAGCATGATACATTACTAGTCATTTAATGCCTGTTATATTTTATGGTCACATTGTAAAGGATGATCGAGTGCAACAAACTAATTTCTTATATGTCTTAACGATGGTTGCCTCAACAACAATCTGATACAGTTCTTGGTTCTAGATGGATCAAGGCTAGGACATGCTACTACCAAGTTCGTACGATCACTTCGTGTAAATGCTAAGATTTGAGTCCATAGAAAAAAAATATACCATCAAGGGGGATCAAGTAGAGTTTCTCTTACTGCACACTAGTGTTAGAGATGTTTATACATAATTAGGTCCCTCAAGAACTATATTGGTAGCAGAGAAAAAGATGAGCCAAGTGGATAGAGTTGGAAATAAGAATCTAGCTAGGGAACATATCATGTTTTAGCTTCACTGAAGTCAATGTATGATATGACTATTGTGAGAGATTGAGCTAGAGAAGATGGATTTCTTGACTAAGGATTGGGAGCTTCATGATCATTGGAGCATGGAAACCCTATGGTAAGAATGCTTTGGTGATTGGATGATCATATTATGTGTGACTAACATTTTCATGTAGGTTGTTGCTTATGGTCACATATGATGGAGGATTACGCCAACCTTTCTCTATTGTTTATCTCGATGATTGGTTCCTCAACAATTCAGGACATGAAGCTTGATGGTGTCACGGTTGAGAAAGATGGATCAAGGTTAAGGATGTTCTAGATCCAAGCAAGTGTAGCTTGGTTAGATGATAGCTTGAGTCTATAGGAAAAACCGGACTAACAAGAGGGTTCAAATTGTTTCTCTTAGAGCACACTAGTCGTAGAGGTCTTTGGACGCACAAGTGAGTCTCCCAGAGGGCTAGGTTGGCAGAAGAGAAGACGAGGAACCAAGTTTGGGGTAAGATAAAGAAGAGGATCGAAGAGAAGATCAATTTCATCTTGGCAGAGACCACCGTATGATGCGGTGGTAGTCACCGTATGATACAGTGACTCCAGAAGAAAACGACAACAAGCAAACGACTTCTGGATGATGATTACCGTATGATCAGGGTTGCCTAGTCACCGTATGATACGGTGGGCGCCGTAATATTTCTAGAGAGTTGGGAGTTACTGCGAAGTTGAAGAGGAAAGGCGACCGTATGATATATTGGTGATCATCGTATGGTACGGTGATCACAGACAGAAAATCTAGAGAAAGAAGAGTCTCTGGTTGATATGATGTGATGGGCACCGTATTGTTTCCAGATACTTGGTAGTTGGCGAAGTTTGGAAGAGAAGGAGTCACCACGTGATACGGTGACTAGGAGAACAGACTGCTTTTTGGCAAACGGCTTGTTTCGAGGTTGGAGCTTATAAATAGTTACTGGTTGCCTACCCCTTTGAGGGTCTCTTGGCCATTGGAATAGGTGAGGATACCAGTGAAGAGCCAAGAGCAAGGAAGGAGAGCACTTGAGAGGGATTTAGGAATACTAGTGCTTTGAGAGAGTAACAAGTGTGCATCTATAGGTCTCTAGGTTAGTGTGAGCTTGAGAGTTTCAGTTTGGATTGTTACTCTTGGTCTATGGCAAGGCCTAAACTGGCTAGATGTTGATAGTGAGCTTGCCAAGAAGATTGTGGAAGTCACTACAAGTTTGTTCCTGATTTTCGAGCTTCCCGGTTGAAAGAAGCATCATGAGTGGAGCGCCCTTTGAATCGTATCACGCACGGACCCTTACCTTTGGAGGAACATCCGGAGTTGCCGGCGGGACGTGTCTGTTACTTCACTCGAAGGGTGAAGAGTGCTCTAGAAAGGATCGCTATCGAGCGGAGGGACGGGTTGAGACTCCAGCGGGAGTGACCCAGCGTGGAGTAGGAGGAGGCGGTCTCCCAGAGGGCTAGGTTGGCAGAAGAGAAGACGAGGAACCAAGTTTGGGGTAAGATAAAGAAGAGGATCGAAGAGAAGATCAATTTCATCTTGGCAGAGACCACCGTATGATGCGGTGGTAGTCACCGTATGATACAGTGACTCCAGAAGAAAACGACAACAAGCAAACGACTTCTGGATGATGATTACCGTATGATCAGGGTTGCCTAGTCACCGTATGATACGGTGGGCGCCGTAATATTTCTAGAGAGTTGGGAGTTACTGCGAAGTTGAAGAGGAAAGGCGACCGTATGATATATTGGTGATCATCGTATGGTACGGTGATCACAGACAGAAAATCTAGAGAAAGAAGAGTCTCTGGTTGATATGATGTGATGGGCACCGTATTGTTTCCAGATACTTGGTAGTTGGCGAAGTTTGGAAGAGAAGGAGTCACCACGTGATACGGTGACTAGGAGAACAGACTGCTTTTTGGCAAACGGCTTGTTTCGAGGTTGGAGCTTATAAATAGTTACTGGTTGCCTACCCCTTTGAGGGTCTCTTGGCCATTGGAATAGGTGAGGATACCAGTGAAGAGCCAAGAGCAAGGAAGGAGAGCACTTGAGAGGGATTTAGGAATACTAGTGCTTTGAGAGAGTAACAAGTGTGCATCTATAGGTCTCTAGGTTAGTGTGAGCTTGAGAGTTTCAGTTTGGATTGTTACTCTTGGTCTATGGCAAGGCCTAAACTGGCTAGATGTTGATAGTGAGCTTGCCAAGAAGATTGTGGAAGTCACTACAAGTTTGTTCCTGATTTTCGAGCTTCCCGGTTGAAAGAAGCATCATGAGTGGAGCGCCCTTTGAATCGTATCACGCACGGACCCTTACCTTTGGAGGAACATCCGGAGTTGCCGGCGGGACGTGTCTGTTACTTCACTCGAAGGGTGAAGAGTGCTCTAGAAAGGATCGCTATCGAGCGGAGGGACGGGTTGAGACTCCAGCGGGAGTGACCCAGCGTGGAGTAGGAGGAGGCGCAATCCTCCTGACACCACAGAAAAACATCATGAGCATTCCTATTCCTATCTCCTTTACTTACTCGCATTTACATTTCCGCACTTGTTATTGATATCTTGCGAGTAGTATTGGTTCGTAGGCTGCTTAGTTTTTCCACTCGGTAGAATTTGCTTCTTAGGCTGTCTTTCATATCAAGTAGAATCGCATGTGTAGATTGCTTTAGCTATCTTGTTAGTGTGGGCGTCTCGCTTGCTTACTTGTTATCACCTAGTTAAGTTTAAGTAGTCATCTTGCCTAAAAAGTTTTAATTAAGACCAATTCAACCCCCTTCTCGGTACGCCGTGATCCTTACAAGGATCAAGAGGTCACCACATGATCTGATGGTAGTCATCGAATGATACGATCACTACAAGGAGAAAGTTCCAGAGAAAATGTTGTTCTGGTTAATGGATCAAGTGGTCAGTGTATGATATGATGACTACAAGGAGAAAGTTCCAGCAAAAATGTTGTTCTGGTTAATTAGTGGATCAAGTGGTCATATTGTATGATACAAATTCTAGTATGGATAGTGCAATGACTATAGGGATCAGGACAAAAGTAAAATGTTTCTAGACTTTAATTAGGGTGAAAGTAAAAAGGCAAAATTTGCCCGGACACTGAACTGTTTTTGAGTTAGCCATTTCACACCAAACTTCTTATAATTTGCTAGAACACACTATACAAAATCATGGCTATTTGTTAGAACACACTTCAAGCCATATAATATTGTTTTCTTCAAGTTTAGTGAGAAAACATTGCAAATGGCACCCAATGCCCATTGCACTAGGGTCTGGTCGAACGGCACCGCAGCCAAACATGGAGCCACCATGCACTGCCCACACCACACTCGCTCGGGTGGCAACAGGCTTCCGCGTCACTAATCCACGTCGCAGGGCCCGCAGGCCGCTAGGTCGGCTCTGGCTGCGACCTGCCCAGAAATTCTCATACTTACGTTGCAAAGGGATAATTCAATAACTTGATAAAATGGATCTGTAGCTAGGTACTGTAATGATATCATGTGATAGACTGCACTTTTGTGCAGAACCATGTAATGCCAAACTGCTTTTGTGCTAGACACATGTGCATGTGGTCAATGGTAGTTTTACATTACAAACATGGTCTTATACAAGCTAAACTAGCTATTATAAGTGCAATAGGTATTTGTGTCTTTTCATTAGAACTTTCTCACTTCAAATCTTAGGAAACATTATTATATGGCTGGTGGTGTGGTTTAGCAAATCCACGATCTTGCAGTGTGTTCTAGCAAATTATGAAAAGTTGGGTGTGAAATAGTCAATTCCACAAAAGTTCGGTGTCCCACGGCAAATTTCGCCAAGTAAAAAAGAAGTCACCGTCGTTAAGCGGTAAGCGGCGTTCCCGTCGACAACGAGGCGTCTTTTGTGACTTCGGGAATCTCCAGATCTGCCGGGTGCTCAGTCATTCGGAGGTGCTCATAGGGGTAGCGTTTGCGTACGTGTATTCATAGAGGTGAGTGTGCGTGCGTGTTGTGAGTGTCTGCGTTGTACTGTGTAATTCTAAAAAAAAAACAGCCACTAAAGGCCATAGCCTGCTATTTAGAAAGTACATTGCCTGACACAATAAGCCCTCGTTAGGTTTATGTTGGGAAGTATTCCACCGGCCCTGGCAAAACCATAGAGAGGTCCAAGATAGATTGTGGACCCAGGACATATCTACTATTTCTTTATAACTGCAACAAACAAAGATCAGTTACTCATATTTCTCCTAATTCTCAGCAAGCCACGTCACTGTTCTTATTCAAACCGTCAGATCTCAGCAAGGGTCCTCATCCCTCTCTGTTGTCCTCTTTGTCTTCTCTCTCAAACATTCTATTGCAACAACGCTGGTTCTTCCAAAACGTTGGCCACCATGCCATTCAAGTATAGTAAAGTTCTTCCAAAACATTTTTTTTGGGAAACTGTTCTTCCAAAACATTGGCCACCATTCTTTACACCCGTTAATGTCCATTTAATAATAGTTTATTTCATAATGGCCACCATCGGTAGCCCCCTGTCCTTTTATTCACCCTGTTCTTGCTGGGTGGCTTTCCCTACTCTCCAATTCATCTCAATTCCTGATAGCACATCGGCAATTTCAGGCCATGCCTTTCCAGTAGCAAAATGCTGCAGCTGATGAAGTGCTGAGTTCCCACTCATGTTACTACAGTTTTCTGCATAATCGTTTTATGGTTACGTGCTTCCATCAGGTAATTTTGCATTTTAGTTCTGATGATCTGCTTTCAGTTTTCAATACAGGTTGTTGTTTAGTGCAAAATTTTAAGAAGCAAGAGCAAGATTTTCGAATAGGAAGGTATTCAATAATTTGTCAATTGTTCTTGGTTTCAGGTTTGTCAGAAAAACTACATGCAAGCAATTGTTCAGTGTTATTACAGTCCAGACATATTGGATATTACAGCAATCAAGGCCATCTTCTGTACACATTGGATACAATAGTCAAGGCCATCAAATATAATACTCTGAACCAAAAAGAACACTTTAAGGGTTTCTTTCATTTTATCCGTCGTCATTCATGCTCAGTAATTTATCCTTGCTGTTTATTTGATCTGCGTTGTTTGTTTGATATGATAAGGTAAGAAAAAGAAAGATCTATGCATTTTTGCCTCCTATTTATCTACCAAATCCCTGCTATGTTATTTTTTTTAATCGAGCCTGCTGCTTTCCTGATCTTTTATGTATGAAAGAAATTTTCTCTAGAATACGATGCCCCACTAACTACCTATGTGGCTGACCACAACATTCCTTTATTCCAATTCAGATCAGTTTTTATGTTACACATGCTAACACTCTTAATTTTATCCCATATTTGCTTGTGTATGCATCATTTATCTTCTCAACTGGTGTGATCTGCGGTACCACCAAATTCAACGTTTAGCAAACCAAATTTTATAGTATCTCCCCTTTGATTCTATATGAATTCAATTTCTTTTTGCGAGAAGATTCTATACACATTCCAGTTTTTCATGATCGACCTTGCTTAATGAAAGTGAAGGTCTAATTACTTCTACCGGACTACCTGGTTCCAGTTTCAATAAAGTGAGTTTGATTTCTAGACTTTATCCCATCTTTAATCCATTTTAAACAGGTTTAAAAGGAATCTTAGGATACAATTGTTGTCAGCAGCCGTGTGAGCTATAATTGAAAAAAAAAACCGGTGCTCCAACAAGTGTTTAAATAAATGTCAATTTATACTTCTCTTCCTTCTTTCGATAAGCCATATGTCACATTAACATCTTAACTCTTGCTGCGGGAAATTCACCTAGTATTTATAATATTTGGTCCCACAAAAGGTAGAGAGGGAGAATTAACCCTTCCCTCTTGCCTATAAATGATCAAAGGGGTCACTAGTTGGGGGAGGAACCCCATTTCCTCTCATTCTTTGTCTTTCATATTTGCGTTGAAGTTCAAGTCCCCAACAGTTTATACAAAACAATATATTTTCATGGTGGTGTGGTAGGTAGTCCGTGACTTGGTTATGGCACCATTTCTAGTGGTAGGTCCATAAGGTTGCTGCCATCGATTCTGCTCGAACAGTGGGGGCCCTAAAATTCACCGAAAACAAGAGGGAGGTTCTGAATTCAATTTATCTATGGAGATGTTCTCTACGATAAACTAAGGTTTTCATAAAAATTTTGTTGTCATGCTCGTGTATTACAAGCTCCATTTTGTGTTCCAATATTCCTAGATTTTATAATTTTTCAACAAAGGTGATTTTTTTGCGTGTGTTATTTTGTTAATTTGAATACATGGATCAGTAAGCCCCTATAACGTAAATGCATATGCTACCTCTATTTTTTTTTTGAGGTAATGACTGTAGATCTGGATCTAGATCTTTATCGTCATGCTCATAGAGTACGTATTGACATGTGCCTAAAGATGAAAATTTCATGTGTATAATTTACAGCCAAAGTATTTTTTAACCATTTTCTGTGAGCCTGGGGAAATTTACTGATAAATCTTGTCTCTCCTAAGCCATATCGATGTCAAAATATAATATAAAATAAATTTACTCATAATACAATTAAGTAGTAAATCAATTCCTGAAAATAATTGATGATGTTCTCGGCATACCTCCTTGAAGAATACACACACAGAGTGATCATCAGAGAACTGCTTCAGCTCTAATACTCGAGATGAATGTCCAATGCACAGGCTTGATATTTCAAGCTGCTGCGTGAGCACAACGATGCAGCTACCATTATTATTGTCAGGTAGGTAAGCTCTGATGGTGTCCCAGCTAACCATTGTGGAGACATCTTCCAAGACGATTAAGTATCTCTGATTGCATACTTTCTTCGTGAAATCCTTGATGAGATTTACTTTTGACTCCTCCATCACCTCCATGGGCTTCAGAACATCTTCACTATTTGCTTGTGTCTGATAGTTTGTATAGAATTGAATCAGCAAGCTCTGCATGAATTCGTGGGGATTGAAGGGATGCATCAGTTTCACCCAGGCACGATACCTGAAGCCTTCACAAATTTCTTTATTCTCATAGGCTTCCTTCGTGATGGATGTGATCCCATCCTTGGTTGATGTGCCCCACACTGAGATTACTTGAAATGCACTCTGTTTCTTGTTGATCAACTCGACAAGATCCACTGGACTGCTCTGTTTCTTCCTGGCATTCCTTGCCTGGACGAGGATGTCCAATGCTGTTGCGTTGGCCACGGGCTGTTCATCCATCTGCTCGACTGGCTTGGACCCTGAGTCGCTGATTTTGCTGTAGCGCATGTTCCTCTTGCCCAAGGCCTCAACCCTGGCCTTAAGCAGCTCAATAGCTTCAACGGCATCATCCAAGGCTGCTGCGGGCGCATGCAACGGTTTGCAGCATGGCAGCGCGCGACGCCACCATCTAGACTTGTTGTCCAGCTGGACAACGGTCTCGATGCAGTCCTCCACGTCCAACGCCATGTCGCGGACCTGCCTAACGCAGGTCTTTGACATTTCGTCGGAGGCGTGGTCGTGGTTGGCGACGTTGAGGAAGGAGTTCATCATCTCGAACTCGTCCGAGATAAGCATCAGGTCGCGCTTCACGCTCTTCTTCAGCTTCTTCTCCTCTTCAATGGCCGACTTGGCAATATTCACCGTCTCCGTCACTGCCGACTTGGCCAACCCGAACACAAGGTCCGCCATGGCTACCACCTCGGCCTCTCCTCCTTTTGGTGTGTTTTTCTTGTGTGGTAGAAGAACAAAGGAGCTACTAGGTGATGTTAGCTGCAAATGCAGGGATTTGTGTGGGTCGATGGAGCAACTGAAACAGGGAATTTAAAGGGGAGATGCGAGGGCTGGCAGCAAGGTTAATGTGTACTGCTAACTTCGTTAAACAAAAGAGCGAGGGTCAGTGCAATGACACAATGACAAATTCATTTAGTCGCCCGTAGACTTGGCCGGTGGAGTATTTAAACCAAACAGGTGACGCTCAAGATTTCTTTTAAGAGTTTGGCTCCTAGGCAGGGCAACCTGCATATATAATTTGGGAAGGTCGGAAGGGTGCGCGCATCCAGTTCTTCTTTTTTTTTAAAAAAAAAAAATTACACAGTACAACATAGACGCTCACAACCCGTACGCACACGCACACTCACCCCTAGAAACATACAGCACCTCCAAAGGACTAAGCACCTGACAGATCTGAAGATTCCCGAAGTCACCAAAGACGCCTCGTTGTCGACGGGAACGCCGCTTACCACTTAACGCATAACGCCGGTAAATACTAAAAAATTCGCTCCTACCGAAAGTCGAACCCAAGATGTCAAAGATGTTACTCGAGTGTCTTAACCACTAGGCCAAGACTCATTTCATGCGCATCCAGTTCTTCAAGCGTGAGGCATACATCAACTTAATATGAATGTGATGGCGAAGGAGCAAGGCTAACTTAGTAACATCACCACGCTGGTGGCTCCGATCCTCAGCTAGCAGAGGTGAGGAGGATTCCTTTTCACCCGCATGTTTGGTAGCCAAGATATAACAAGTAATAAATCAACAAGTTACGGAGCTGGCTAGACGAGCTATATTGTCTTTCCATTTAAATCTAGTATATTTGCATTCATGCATGGATATGCAAATACCCATTGGATGTTTGACTTATGTGAAAGCGACGAGAAAGGTAGCGTGCAGGAGCATAGCCACTTGCACCTGGTTTCCTGTCTCTAGATCTGATGGGCTAAATAAACACAAGGGAGGCAACCAGGCAACTTGTAATTAAAAAAAATTAATGTGAACAAGTTCCCGATGCATAGCATGGTGAGCTTCTCTTCAACCCAAACTACGGACAAATTCATCACATGCATGCTTCGACCGAGGTCCTAAACATTAAAGCAATTCTGGCGTCAACTTGGCCAAGTATAGAGCATTTTGAACCACCATAGGTTTTGGCTCAAGATTGAAATACTTAAAACATTCAAATAGAAAAGTTTGGATATAAATTTATCGGAAAGATCCTATGACACAAAATGCATCATAGTATTAGAAAAATTATGAGGGGCTCCAATGCTTTTCCCAAATCAATAATGGTTCTGCACTGGCACCACTACTAATCTACTATATACATATATTAAACAATACTAATCAATTAGTAGAGACAACAGGCACATGTTGTCACATAGAGATAAAACGGTCGTCACTTGATGGTCAAAAAGATCATTACATTAAACAATTCATTTATAGATGGTTTATTTTCATACACAACTGTCAAACAAAGTGAATTTGTTAGTTACTCAATGTTTATTTTGTGTTTCCCGTCCGTTTTACTCCACTAAGTAAATAGGGTGGTACTGTGTAATTTAGCTGATCATAGCTGATTAATCAATCTCCAGTGCTTATTAATTCAGTATACAATGTGGTGAAGACAATCATAGATGGGACCATCCATGAGGAACCTAGATTCAAAGGCCCAACATTTAATCTGCCAACTATCACACCTATACGACAAGCGCAGGCTGGTGGTCAACCTTCTGATCAGGGTGGGGTTAGTTCTGGTCAACAGGCTCAACCTTACGGTTTGCCAAGAGATCTGTGGGTCCCCAATTCCCAGGCTTTGGCAACCATAGGAAGTCCTAGCGCAGCAAAGGTATCGGCATCGACTGGACCAAATGTGATCTCGACGCCGATTGCCAGAAGTACTTATGAAGTGGGAGGTACTTCTAATGGTCAAGCTTCTCAGATGAGACATGGTATGGCCCCTAATGTCGATCCTGTACTATTTGGTCAGGAAGTTCCCCAAGGATTTCATAAGGTTGTGAAATTCAGTGATCTCAACAGAGAACAGCCTGTTCAGATTCAGTCGCAGTTGCAGCAATCCGCTGGGGGGGCAAGGACAGAATTCAACAGATGATATAGTGGCCAGATTAACTGAGCTCATGGGAGAAAAGTTCGACCTTAAACCAAAGGAGCAGGGTTTCATGTATCGGCGACCATATCCGGAGTGGATGGAGCAGGTTGCGTTGCCGAATCGATACAAGTTGCCCGAATTCTCTAAGTTTTCTGGCCAAGATAATATCTCCACTGTGGAACATGTTAGTCGATATTTGGCACAACTAGTAGAAGCATCAGCTCAAGAAGCATTGAAGGTTAGGCTGTTCCCTCTATCACTATCTGGATCGGCTTTCTCATGGTTTACGTCGTTGCCAATGGGATCCGTGCGGAATTGGACCGATTTGGAAGAAATTCCATTCTTATTTTTATACTGGAGTAGTAAAGTTGAGCATATCTGACTTAACGGCTGTTTAGCAGAAGGCTGGGGAATCTGTTGTCGATTTCGTTCAGAGGTTCAGGAATATTCGCGGCAGATGTTACAATTTGAATCTGACAGATCGACAAATGGCTGAAATTGCGTATCAAGGACTGTTACCCCAGATTAGAGATAAGTTTGAGCCTCAGGATGTTGAAGGATTAGCTCAGTTAGTGCAAAAAGCATCTATTCATGAGAATCGCATGCAGAATACGCGTGGCAGACAATTTCAAGCAGCTTATGCCGATTACTCTTCTGAGTCTGATGATGAAGGTGAAATTGCTTTAGCAGAATGGTCGAGGAATCGCAAGATAGTGGCATGTCCTTGGGTCAAACCAAAGATTGAAGAGAAGAAGTATGATTTTGATGTCAACAGAGCTGATAGAATATTTGATCTGCTGCTAGAAGAGAAGCTTATTCAGTTGCCACCTAATCATACACTACCCTTGGCAGAAGAGTTGAAAAAGATTAAGTGGTGCAAGTGGCATAATTCTCCTTCTCATCATACCAATGAGTGCAAGGTATTCAGGCAACAGATCCAGTCCGCGATAGAAAGTGGTCGCATCAAATTCTCTGGACAAAAGCTAATGAAGGTTGATGAGAACCCTTTTCCAGTTAATATGATCGGAGGGTCCGCTGCCCTGATCGGCAAGTATTCGAGGAAAAGGGACAGAGATGAGAGAGGGGCTAATGATGAATTTGATCCTCATTGGACTTGTCCTTTCTTCCAGTACTGTTGGGAACGAGGTATGAAGTTGCCAACAATGGAGGGGTGCCCGGGGTGTAGCAGGCGGCCTGCCGATTTGTACCGCGAAGCTGGAACTTCCAGAGTTTTTCCTCAAAGGGATTGTCGTGATCGTTTTGGAGGAAGACTGACCAGAGCACCTTTACAAGAGAGACTTGGACCTGTGAATCATGTTGATGAGGAGTATGATGAAGAACAGGGCAGGTTTACTGAAGAAGGTCAATGGTGTCCAAGTGGTATCTTCACCAAGACGCAGAAGAGAAGGGTACAAAGGAGTAGTGGTATCTTCACCACTACGTTCTTTGTGATAGAAGGCAAAGGGTCGTACGCTGTACTGCTGGGTAGGGATTGGATTCATGCCAATTTTTGCATCCCGTCTACCATGCATCAACTCCTTATCCAGTGGGTCTGCGACAAGGTGGAAACCATTCAAGGTGACAAGTCAATGAGCATTGCCGTTGCAGATTTTTTGCCAACGATGGTGGAGGAATTGCCGTGCATCTCTGGTACATACTGGGAAGGTGAAGCCTTGGATATCACAGAGGAAGGAGTATGCATCACGGAGGGATCGACAATTCCACGATTGCTCTAGCATCGGAGAAACCATTCGTTGATCGGCTAATAGATGCTGTCGAAACCAAAATTGATGATCAGCCGATTGATGATGAAGGGAAACTGGGACATGGATTTATATCGGCCGACGAATTAGAGGAAGTCGACATTGGAGATGCGACAAGCCTCGGCCGACGTTTATTAGCAAGAAAATTTGTAAAGAGTTTAGAGTAAAGTTGATAGCATTATTGAGAGAGTACAAAGATTGTTTTGCTTGGGATTATAGTGAGATGCCTGGATTGAGTCGAGATATTGTTGAACACCGATTGCCTATTAAGCCAGGGTATCGGCCGTTTAAACAGCCTAACAGGAGAATTGATCCCAAGATTTATGATGCTGTCGAAAAAGAGATTACAAGATTATATAATGCAAAGTTTATTAGACCATGTCGGTATGCAGAGTGGGTTTCCAGTATTGTCCCAGTAACCAAAAAGAATGGCAAGATGCTAGTTTGTATTGACTTCAGAGATTTGAACAAAGCTACGCCAAAGGACGAGTATCCGATGCCGATGGCAGATGTGTTGATCAATGCAGCCGCGGGTCATAAAGTTTTGAGTTTTATGGATGGCAATGCGGGATATAATCAGATTTTCATGGCTGAAGAAGATATTATGAAAACTGCTTTCAGGTGTCCAGGAGCTCTGGGGTTGTTCGAGTGGGTTGTAATGACTTTCGGTTTGAAGAACGCTGGAGCGACCTATCAACGGGCCATGAATTTCATTTACCGTGATCTGATTGGGCGATTAGTCGAAATCTATATTGATGATGTCATGGTGAAGTCCAAATGCGTTAATGATCATATTGCCGATTTACGAGAAGTGTTGGAAAGAACCAGAAAGTACGGGTTAAAGATGAATCCCCATAAATGCGCTTTTGGTGTTTCAGGAGGACAGTTTCTGGGCTTCGTGGTTCGTGAAAGGGGGATTGAAATTGGTCCTAAAAGCATGGAATCGATCAAGAAGATAGTGCCTCCCACTAGTAAAAAGGAATTGCAATCGTTGATCGGCAAGATTAATTTCGTCAGGAGATTTATCTCTAATCTTTCTGGGAGGATTAGTGCTTTTACTCCGCTTCTGAAATTGAAAGCAGATCAGGAGTTTCGATGGGAGGCGCAACATCAGGAGGCGTTCCTTTTCTTTTACCTTGGCGTGTAAACACTTTTAGTGATTATACGTGGTGATTATCTATCTAGTAAGCATTATTACTTTTCTAGACGTAATTCTTGTTATACTTGTTTCCGGGATCATCGCTCCGCAAGGAGTGCTCTAGCTTTCTGAAATCAGTACCAGGCCGGGGTTAGAGTAGTGATCAATAGCATAGACGTGGTGTCTAGGATAGAGGTTGCCTTTGTTTGCTGTGTGCCCCACGGTTTGTAGAGGTAGGCGGCAGGTGGTGACAGCCCTGTCCGTCCAAAGGTACCCTCCACTTTCGGGTACATCATAGAGCTACAGGCCGGAGTGGCTTTGCAGGACACGCCTAAAACGG